>JAMALN010000187.1:0-50511 GCA_023630115.1 Cutaneotrichosporon sp. PK4640
CGGATATGGTGATCCGAATGGGACGACAGAGGTTATGCCTGCCCGTTGAATCAAGAGGGACGGAGTGAGGGGGGGGGGAAGAGGGGGGTGAGTGTTGTTGACTAGAGGTGGGGATGTGGGGATGGGATGGCAATGGACGACGTTGGCGTATGGCGTGGTATGGTGGTGGTATCCTCGTCTGCCTGCGTTCCACCCAGAGGGAAGGTCGTGTACAGCGTGGGGTGGATGGGTTGCTTGGTGGGCTCACGGCCTGACGGCTGACTGGCTTTGGGGGGGGAGGAAGGCAAGGGAGGGTGTCGGAGGAGAGGGCTAGACGGGGGGAGGGAACCAAGGGAGGGCTGGCGGGGGAGGGCTGGGTTGGGTGGGTGGAGGGGGATGGATTGACGATTTGAGCGGGTAATGGCCGCTTGTGGTAGGTCAAAGGTAATTCGCTTAGGGTAACTCTTTCCTTCTCTCTGCACTTGCACAGGCCAGACGGCAGAGGGGGGAGAGATGAGCGAGCTGGGTGCGCGCCTCGGTGGCCGATGGGGAGTGGGTGTGGGTGTGGGTGGGTGACTTTGGTGGGTGAGGGGAGGCGAGGAGAGGAGCGGGCGATGACTGCCGTTGGCCGCTGAGGGCACGCGGTCGAAGGCTGGCGGCAAGCAGACAGTCGAGGAGAGCGGAAGCAATCCCGTTGTTTGTTATCCTCTGATTAGGGCCACTGCTAGTGTATTCGGCAGGCGCAGGCGGGGCGCGGTGGTGATGCGGTGCGAGGTAGGTGTACGTGAGCAAGAGCAAAGCAGTAGAATGGGCGATGCAGAGCTGTCGAGTGGGAGCGTTTCGTTGTCGCGTCTCGTCTCATCGCCCGTGGATGCAGCAAGGGGTCGGGCGGGGGGCGGGGGTTGGCGGGAGACGGGGTTGGCCGTGTCGGCCATCTCTGCGGGCTCCTGCTATGCATGGGCCGAGTGGCCAGAGGCTCCGAGGTTGGGCTGGGTGCGAATCGCCGCATGCATGTACCTCGCTTCCCCAGGTCCACATGCCCCCGCCAGCTCACAAAGGTTGGCAAGTGCAGCTGGGCAGGCTATTGTAATCGCACATCACACCGAGGCGAGGCACACCCCTGTCCCCTCCCCTCCCTGTTGCCTCTGGCTCGCACCTCGCACTTCCCACCCTGCACGGTAATCTCGGGCAACTGGTCTGACAGCAAACACCGGGCCACGTCCCCTCTCCCGTGACAAGTACATAAACAGTATATCTAGACATGGTGGGTGTTTGTCGTGGTGCTCGTGGAGATTCGTGGCAGGTATGGATAGCCCTACGCGTGGGGCAGCGCGGGCGGGTTGGTCGGCGCCGGCTCTGCGCGGCGGTTGGGCAGGAACGCGTGCCGCAGGCTCGACTCGACGGCAAACTCTAGCCACCCCGGCGCTGACGCCCGATGACTGTGCGCCACTGGTCGAGCTCGTGCTGCGACGCCGCCTGGATAATGTACGAGTTGGTCGGCGTGTACACGGTGAACGCGTACCTACGCTGCTGTTAGCTGTGTGGACGGTGCTCCTGGCTCCTTCGCGTCGTCATCGACCGATCCAAGACGACGACTCCCCAAACGGGCTTCCCGACCGAGCTTCCTCAACCGCACTCACCCCAAGCAACGTCTCGACGTCGGGGCTTGCAACAACCGACGCCTGCGACAGGTTGATCACCTGCGTCTCCCGCTTGTTGGTCTCGGGATGCAGGTGTAGGTATGGCGGCCGCAGCACGGCGTTGGCCTCCTCCCACCGGTTCGTCCGCGAATCCTTGAGCAGCGCAAGCGTGCCGCGCTTGACAATGCTCTCGCTGCATGTCAGTGTGTCCCCGCAGGCCGACTCACTTGGGTGGGATCAGCCGCACAGTCGGCACCAATCTTGGCTCCATGTCCGGCACGAGCTCGCGCAGCCGCTGCGCCATCTCCTTCTCGGCCGGTGTCTCACGCTTGACGTCAAACTCGACGCGCGTGTCCATCTCGCGCTTCCACAGGGACAGGCTCTTGGCCTCGAGCGCCCGCTGGCCCGTCTCGTCGCTCTGGGACGCAGCGAGGTCCCCAACGTGCTCCAGAACCACTCGCGTAGTCTGGACCTCGGCGAGAGCGCGACGCACACGCGCGAGATCGTTGTACTCGCGCACGAGGGCGATGCTACGCGGCCGCCAGCCACCCAGCACCGCCTCGTTCGCCACGGGCTTCTTGCTCGTGTCAAGGCGCCAGAGGTCACGCGCGGTGCGTGCCAGAGGGGGGTTGAGGTCGACGCCGAAGATGCCCACCACGCTGGTGACAGGACGCGGGCGCCAGATGTTGCGGATGCTGATGCTCGAGCGGCGCGAGTCGCGGCCTATAACCTTGACCTTGAGGTCCATCGTGAAGACAGCAGGCTCGTCGAGGCGCTCGACGTCCACCATGAAAGTCAGGCGCACGATGGCCAGGTCGTCGCCCCGCGACCGCCGGTCGAGGTGGATGCAGTGGTGCGCGGCCGAGTCCCACGTCCCGCGCGCCAGGAGGCGGCTCGTCCCGTCTGACGCGTACTCGACGTGCGAGACGAGCTGGAGGTCGACGCTCGAGGCGGGCACCTCAACCGGCGCATGCTCCTTGTTCTGCACGCGCACGTGCGAGGCGCTCGCGTGCACGATGCGCGTCCACTTGAACGCCTGCCCTGACGCGTGCTTCAAGCTCACGACCATCTGCCGCTGCACGCCGAGGTGCAGCTGCGCGACGTCGTCCTCAACATCTGCGGGCTTGTACTCGCCGTCGTTGCCCATCTCGTGCACCTCGATCGAGGCGAGCACGTCGTGGTGCTCGGTCGACGCCATCTCCGAGTCGGCCTGTCTCATTGCGGGCTTGCCGTCAGGCGTCGTCTCACCGTTGGGCACGTCGCTGACCTCCTTGGACGCGTCGAACCGCTCCAGCCGGTCGAGGTACGAGTTGCGCACGCGTGCGAAGAACTCGATGGTCGCAAAGCCCGTCTGCAGGTGCGACACCAAGTCGGACGTGACGAGCACCGACAGCGTCCGCCGCAGCTGCAGGTGGCCCGCCGACACCTCGTCAAGCTTGACAGGCAACGAGGCGAACGTGTCCTCGGAAGCGATGGGCCCGACGAGCGACGACAGCCGTGTCTGCGCGTGCACCTCGCTGAAGTCGGCCGACGTGAGGCCCTTGACCAGGTCGACGGTCACGGTAAACCCAAACTTGTGGTGGTTGAAGGGCTGACCGCGGATCACAGGCCCAGCAGAATCAGGCGTGGCGACACCAGAGCGGGGGATCGACGAGCACTTGAACTCGACGCGGCACGACCCGATCGCCTCCATCGTGTACGCGCAGAAGATGGGTACCGTCACCGCGTACGACATCTGGCTGGCGAGCAGGCGCAGTGGCACGTGCGAGCCTCCGATGTACGAGAAGCTCGGTGTGGGGCTGTCAGCAAAGGGGGCGCGCACGCTCAGGTGCACCGAGTAGTTGGGCTTGTCCTTGACGGCAAGGACCTGGCGCATGCGTGCGAGCTGCTGCTGGAATCGGCTTGTGTTCCAAGTGTACACCGCTGGTTGCGTCAGGGCTTGTCCTGGAACTTGCTCACATGTCGACTCATGGTCAATGACCTTGATCATCACCCGTGCTCCAGACGACGCCGAGAGGTCGGCAACGTCGTCAAACTCGATGATACCCCCGAGGTCATCCAGTGCCGACTTGGCAGAGACGGCTGGCCCGTCCATGATCGTGAAGTTGTACGAGATCTTCCGGCCCATCTGCCGTCTGGCGTCAGCGCTCCAGCTCCACGCGATCCCTACGCGATGATGTTGGCCTCGCGGACATCTGCCGCCAGGTGGAGAAGCTGCTCCGCCATGACAAAGTTGCGCAGCTGCTTCCACTTCTCAACGGCGTTGCGCACGAGGACGGTCTGCGGCATCGTCCACTCCTCCTCCTCGGCCATGGCTTCCCCACGAGCCCGGCTGACAGCCGCCTGGGCGCGGATGCGCTTGACCTCGAGCGCCAGCGTCCGCAGCTGCTTGGTCATGAACTGCTGCTCCAGCGACTCGTCAGAGATGCCGGACATGGCCGAGAAGCGCGCAGCGGGCGAAGTCTCGCTGCGGGTGGTGCTCTCTGTCCCGTCCGTGGCCTGGTCTCGGCTGTCGCTCCCGTTCTCCCGGGGCAGGGGGCTGCCATTGCCCATCTGCCCCTCCCACGGGTTGTTGTCGACCGACTCGTCCGCGATGGAGTTGGCGAGCAGGCGCGACTCGATCTCGGCAGTCAAGTCTAGCCGGCTGTCTGGCCGTCCTCGGAGAGTGCGGACCTTGACAATGTCGTCAAACAGCTTGTCCAGGTCATGGTCGCCCAGCGCCTCGATGTCGGCCGCCTCCCGCCGCGCAGCCGTCCAGTCCATGAGCTCGGTTGGAGCGGGCGAGTCCGAGCGCCCAGGTGTCCCAGGATCCCCGTTTGTGGCGTTGCCCCACATTCCAGACATCCGTGTCCGATGGGCGCGCACACCTGCTGGGTCCTGCGTGTCAGTCTTGCCACTCATGTCAACTCACGTTGAAGCGGAAGACGTGGAAGTCGCCCAGGATGACTCGGAAGCCATGCTGGAGCTTGACAGGCTGGAAGGTCAGTGCAACGCTCGCTGCGGCTTCTTACGGTAGTGTGTGGCACGCGCTTGCCGTTGACCTGGGCGTCAGCTACGCTTCGCAAATTACCGCATGGTACCCACGAAAGTGCGGGCGTCCTCACACGCCTCGAGCGTGACATGGCCCTCGGTGTTGATGAAGCGGCAGTGCTCGGCCGTGATGTGCTCTCCGGAGAGCTTGATCTGCGTAGCCATGCTCTGGAGGTTGCCGACGACGGTGGTGCCCGGCTTGAGCTGGTAGATGAGACACTCGGACATGAGCGGGTCCTCGTTGAGGTTGACGAGTGAAGGGAACTTTTGCGGTGCGTGGACGCCGACCATGTCTTTGTCGACGGTGATGCCCAGCTCCTCGAGCGCCTTCTCTCGTGCGACGTGGATCGCCTGCGTCGCAGCCATCTTCTCCTCCCAGGTGAGGTTGAGGTCCTCCATGAGCTTCTCGGATGCCTGTAGTTGGTCCTGGAGCTCGAGTTTCGTGACCCGCTTGATCTCGCCATCCTTGGTCTGGTACGTGACGATCTGCTTCTCTGGAGGGATGGAGGGGTCGTATGTGTCCTCGGGTATGCCTCCGGGGGACACCGAGGACACCTTGCCGCGCAGCAGCTCGAGCTCCTCCTTGAGCTCGCTGTATGTCAGCTGTGATCTCTCATCAGCTCACCGGATGAGCTTGGCGTTGGGGTCCTCGTTGACGACGGCGTGGGTGCGGATACGCTTCGCAGCGTCGGCATAGCGCAGTGTACTGCACGTCAGCAGGACCGATAGTCTCGCTTACCTCAGAGTCTCGTCGTCTGTGATACGCGGTCAGTATCTGTAAGCGAGGGGACTCACAGTCCGCCGGCCTGAGCGTCAGCACACATGGCGCACGCGACTCACGAGATGGCAGCAATCATGGCCGTCTTTGAGTTGCCTCCCAGACTCTCCTTCAGGAGCCATGTGAGGACCGAGTCACGGTAGGGCACGAACTCCTCCTTCTTCTTCCTACCCTTGCCCTCGGACGCATTGGCGAGGGCAGCAATGACCTTGCCGAGTGTTGTGAGTGACTTGTTGATGTTGGCGCCCTCCTTGAGGCGTGTGCCCTGCGGTCAGTGCGGCCGCGCATGGCACCGACCGTCGCGCCCGTCGACGCTTGCCGTTCACTGCCAGCGAGGTCGACCAGCGAGATCTTGGACACCTTCTCGCCGACCATCTTGGTCTGTGGGTCCTTGCGTTTTTGGGTGAGCTGGGGTCAGCACGACACGAGCGGCAACCCACGATGACGGTAAACACGGCGTGCGAGCGCGACGACGTCTCGTTCATGTTGGTCGACGCGACTGTCCTCGCCTGCACGTCAGCCACTGCCGCCGGCCACAACATGCCTTGTTGCCCTCGTCCATGAGCGTCATCATCTGCGCGTCGTTCTCGACCACGAGCTTGCTGAGGTCCTCGACGTACGGGCCGAGCGACGGGTGCTCGCGCACCTTGAGGTTGCCCTTGTTCTTGGGATTCAGCAGGTCGCGCACCCTGATGTCAGCGAGTTCCGCACCGGGCCTCCACCCACTTCTCGTTGTAGATCTCGATGTACGACACCTCGACCGAGTACGACAGGTTCGGGTCCTTGTTGGCCTGCTCCTCGACGCGGCGGAACAGCTCCGACGTCGAGAGCGGAATGATACCCTTGTCGCGACCATCTGTAGCCGTAAGCCTGTGCGGCGACCGAGCCGCAATTCAGAAGACGCACATCCCATCATTGAGTCTGTGCATGTCAGCGTGTGTGCGCGCAGATGGCTAGCGGGCGGTCCAGGCGGGCCAGCGATTGCGACGGCCGAGGCCATGGCAGCAGCCTGCCCTTGCCCGCAGTCGCCGCGTCCCACACTCACAACTCTTGCCACTGTACGCGGTGGTCAGTACCTGTCCGAGGAAGCGCCATGCGATGGCGTGACGCCGAGACTCTCACCTTCCCGTCTGCCCATCTGGCCATCAGCGCTGCTCCCCCCACCGCGCGCGGCGTGCGACCGGCGAACCCACAAGCAAAGATACACGTGTTGAAGCCCTCAAAGCTGTGGTTGAGGAGCTCGACGCCGAGGTCGTCGAACAGCGTCTGCTGGCTCGCGTAGCGCGGGTCGTCCTTGGACGAGGCGGACCAGTACGACTTGTCTAGCAGTCAGCGTGGCACTGCGCGCTCGGCTCGGCGATCGGGCCGCGGGGCCGCGCTCACCAAACGAGAACACCTGCGGCTTCTTCTCGATCGCGCGGGCGCTCGCCGCCTGCACCTCTGGGGGATCGAGGATGGTCCGGTTGCCCTCCATACGGATGAGGGACTTGGCCCCTCGCGCGATTTCTGTCTATCAGTGCTGCTCTGGCGGGCGGGCGGTGCACGCCGACCCCGCAGTCGGCGTGCTTGGACCTACCGCGCGAGTTGAGAGGGCGGCATCTGGTGTCAGCGTGGGGAGGGCGGGAGGGGAAGGGGGGTGGCGTACCGTACGACGACCTTGATGTTGCCCCCGCCGGACATGATGGCCGGGGGAGGTTTAAGATGGAGGTGTATGAGGGAATGGCAACAACAAGATCAGGATGGGTGTGAGAGTATAGGAGAGGAGTGCGCGTGCATGATCAGGATGGCAAAAGAAGCGGTCTGAGCGTGTCATCCCATCGCCCTCCCTCCCCGCCCGGTGGCTGCCTTTACCTAGGTTACCCCGCATTTCACAAGGACGCTCGAGCTCAAAATCATAAGGGTGTGAATGCGGGGTAAACGCGAACGCGTGGGAGCTCCCGGCCGAAGTGGCAAACGTCCTCCACCGATCCATCAGGCTCAAACCCCCATTTCACTATCGCACACCTCGCTCCCCTCCTATCCTAACCTCGCACTCATACCCCGCATCTCTGTGCTCGCTCTTATCGCACGTTTGGCCCAGTTCCAGAACTGCCAGTCTTATTCGCTAGCTATGCGATATCCATATCCAGGCTGCGCGGATTACAGGAGACTCGATACCAGCTCACTATGCTTCCTCACCAGGTGTGTTCACACGCCTATCGTATAGCTGTCAACTACCTACACTCGACTACACTGCTTCTCACTTGACGCTTCTAGTGCTTGGGGAGCTCCTTCTCGACGTACTGCGAGCCGAGGTAGCCCTCAAGGCCGGAGAGAGCGAGGAGGCCGGCAGTCACACCAGCGACAATCTGGTGGTCCCAAGGCTGAACGTGTCAGCTAGTCACAGCACGCAAAGATCTTACCCTGTTCCACTCCTTGTGCGCAAAGTATCCGACAGTGGTGAGGATGCCGACGTTGACTGTTTGGTTAGCCGGGGACCGTGATTCTCCACCTCAGCTGCGGATACTCACGGATACCGACAAGGCCACCGGCGACGTTGGGACGGAGAATGACCTCCTTGGCCTGGAGGTAAAGGCGCGAGCCCTCGCGCTTGGCACGCTCAGCCTCGGCGCGGCCCTCAGGGGTGTCAAGGTAAGAGTCGGCAAGGAAGCTTACCAGTCAGCACGAATCAAGCATCAGTGACTTACCCCTCAACACCGAAGAGAGCAAGGGTACCGGCAACAGCGGCCGAGACGTTGCGGCGGTCCCAGGGGACGTTGCGGTTCTGGTACGCCCAGTAGCCCATGCCACCGAGGAGACCGACGTTCACGATGCCCATGAGGCCACCGAGGGTGCCGGGACGGAGGACCACGTCCTTGGTCTTGGCCCAGGCGGCCGCGGCGGCAGTCTCAGCCTCGTCGAGCTCGGCCTGCCCGCGTCAGCACTTGGCTCTCGTGATCGCCACCGCGACTCACCTTGGCGCGCTTCTTGAGCTCGCGGGCCTTCTTCTCAGCCTCGTTGGCGGCGCGGTTGATCTTCTTCCCAGCCTCATCGGCAGTGTCCTCCAGCTTGCCCTTGGTCTCCTCCCAGTCCTTCTCGGCCGAGGCCTTGGCCTGGTCCCAGTCGTCTTTGGTGTCAGAATCGAGCTGGTGGCAAGTCAGCAAATCGCCCTCCAACAAACGCTCAATTGTACTCACATGGGGCGCGGGGTCCTCGGGGGTGGGTGGCCCATCCCGGAGCTCCTGGCTGGGCTCGGGCATCTCCCCAGCAGGAACTAAAGGCCGTGGTCAGCCCCGCCAGGGCGCGATGCCCGAGCTTTCCCAGGCAAGAGCTACCTGGGGTGGGCCGGGAGGGGGGAGGGGGTTACTCACTGTTGTCCTTGGTCACTTCGGCGTACGACATTGTTGATTAAGTGTGGTGGATATGTGTGATGAGAAAGAGATACAAGTGAGAAAAGCGAGTTGTTGATATGAGAGAAAGGAAAGAGGAAAGGCGGGCGAGGACGGATGTCTCAGTAGTAGAGCGAGCGCAGCACCGAGGAGCACAAGGGTTGTATGGGCGGCGGGAGTGGCAGGGATTGGACGACTGCCAACGATGACGCTAACAAGCAGGTGAGGCAGGCAGCGGTCGGCGCGGCCGCGCCTCCGCGATCTCATCCGCACCTACCCACAAGCAGCACACTGTGAGAGCTGGTGCCTTGGTCGGTTTGCCCCGAGCCGGACAGACCTTGCAGCTTGGAGAGTGGCCGGAGGGGTGACGCCAGCGGCAACAATGAGTGTATGGTTGGTTCGGCTCCACGGTCATGAGCCCAACGATCGCAGGTGCCATCACAGCGAGCGGGCCGAGACCACTACGCGTCCTTTATGACGTCAGTCCACCTGCTCGCATTGTCACACCAACCCCTTGTGTTCCCATTTCAGGGCTTTAGAACGGCACAACTCGTCACCGGCCCAAGCCCCGATCGTCCCGATCATGTGGCATTTCTATGCCTTGATTACGGAATCTATTCTCACGCGAGATCCATGCGCCCTCCTCATCACGTGATCTAGATCACTGTTTGGTTGAGATCACCGCACCAACGCGTCTCGCGTCTCAACATTACAGTTCGACTTCTACCCTTCCTACCTTCCCTCAACGGGCTGGACTGCAACACCGCACTCCAAGTCCATCATCTACCACAGCTCTTGCGAGCTTCCCGTGCATCCCCCTCCCAGTCACGCGCTCCAAGGCCTCTGCGCATCCTTGAGCAGCTGCCTCGAGGGTCCCGCCCCGCCACCACCCTTCCCTCGGCGCGACGAGGGAAGGTCGTGTCGCTCCCCCCCTCTCGGTGATGCCCGCGTTCGACGACGACATTGGCGGCTCAAGTAACCCAATCTGTGTGTCGAGCGGCTCCTCCGTGACGCCCTCGAACGACGCCGCCTCCATCATATCGTCAGGCGACATGGACCTCGACAGGGCGCTGAGACCGCTGTGGGACAACGATGTACGCGGCGGCAACGCCGAGGCTGGCCCGTCACGCCTGAAGCAACCCCCGCCCCAACACTCCCCGCGCGGTGGTCCCAAGCGCCGCATGGTGGACGAGACACTCGTCTCCGGGTACGACTACGCGGAGCCGCGGAAGAAGGTCCGGCAACACACCAGAACCCCATCACAGACCACCCTCACGTCTTTCATCAAGACGTCACCCAGCAACAAGAATCGCATCCAAGGCGAGGTGCGTCCCGGCGGACCGTCTCGGAGTAGCCGCACGCCGTTCCAGAGCACACCTTCTTTCGGCTCCTCGTCCCGAAGCCAACACGCCCCGCCATCCCAGCGCGGCCCCTCACAGGCATCAAGAAGGAAGCTCGGTGGATCGTCGACGGAAGATCCTATCGAGTTAAGTGACGACTCCCAGCCAACTGCCCGGCCGACTGCTCCCGCCGCGCGCCGCGGCCCTGTCCCCCGACCTAGCTCGCGTCAACGGTCTCGCCAGCCCTCGGTGCAGAGCATCCCCCCGACCCCTAAGGGGCAGCGAGGGAAGGCGACGAGCAACTCGCAGCCTATCATCCTCGTGTCCGACTCTGACGAGGAGACGCCAGTCGCCCGTCCTCCCGCGCGCAACCGAACCAACACGATCTCACCCAAGAAGCCGTTCAAGGATCAGCGTGTGTTGGTGCCCGAGACGGCTATTTCGCCTGCCCGGGGGCGCATCCTTGTTGACGAGACTGCCCCTCCACGTCCCCGCAACATTGCTTCTCTCGCCTCACAGCGCACCGTCGTTCCCGACTCGGTCGTGTCCTCGGCAGCACCGGCCATCGTCCTTGACGACTCCGACGAGCCTGAGCCCCGCCCACTCCGTCGCTCTAGCAGATCCCGGTCTGCCATCACGCCAGACGAACGGCAGGAGCGGCAGAGGCGCGCGAATCAGAAGGCCATGACGCCAGCGCGCAGTCCAGAACTCCCATCCATACTCGACGGTCTCGCGAAGACACCCACACCCAGGAAGCCGGCACCGAAGGAGCTTGCCCCGCTACCCGAGGTCGACTCCGCCAAGCGCCGGCTGTTCGCGGCCAACCTCGATGATGAGAGCTACCGCCCGAACCCTCGCACCGCGTTTGCCCGGCCCATCAAACCCGCCAAGGCCGCGGCGTACCAGGCAAGTCGACCGCGGCGCAGCGATCCAGTTCAGGGCAAGTACGCTCTACCGGCGGTCGACACGCCCATCCACCAGTGGCCAACCAGACCGGGAACGTCGCACACGCCTCAGACCAGCAAGCGGAAGTCGGCAGAGCGCCACTCCAAGACTCCGGCACCCGCAGAGCGGAGCTCGTCGAAGACGCCCGCGGGGCAGACTTCGAAGACATCTGTGGCAAGGGAGCACGTGCCCAAAGCGCCTGTAGTGGCCGAGCGGAGGTCGAAGACGCCTGTGGTAGCCGAGCGCAGGCCGAAGACCCCGGCGCCGGCGGAGGGCAGGGCACACACACCCGCGTCTCGCACTCCCGCCTCGCGCACACCCGCCTCGCGCCAAGTCGCCTCGCGCACACCCACTTCGGCGTCCAAAACTCCCACACCGGCGAAGCCCCCATCCTCCCAGCAACGAACGGCGGCGAGGGTGGCGCCACCAAACCCACCCACACCTTCCCCGGTGGCGCCACCAGCAGTAGCCCCTGCGACTCCACAACGCCAGCGCTCTCGGTCTCTCTCAAGCTGCTTGACTCCTCTGCCTCCAACTCAGCTTCCCGCTCGCAGTCCTGCCAGTAGCCTGGCTGCACCCTCGCCATCCCGCTCCCAGCGATTGCCTGTGTTGCTTGAAGACGAAGTGCCCGCCCGCGAACCCACACCCGCCCCCGCCGTCCTCCCGGCGGTCGACGAGGAGGCGGCCGGCTCGGCCACCGACCACGATGACGCTGGATCGGACTTTGGGGTAAGCGCTCGAACAACAACCCGTGCTGACACGCAGTTGGACATGTATGCCGACTTTGCGCAGTTCGCTGGAAGTCCATCCGCTCAGTCCATTCTCAATACGCCGTCGAAACGCTCCATGGGAAGACTCAGTGTCTCGCCCATTGCCTTCAAGACGCTCCGGTCTCCTCTCGCCTCGGGAGCCGGGCTGCCATCGGAGGCTGGCCCTTCTGGCCCCCACTCTCGTGCTTCCGAGCCACCCGAGTCGCCGTCTGGCACATCACAGCCCCCTGAGTCTCCAACGGCGCGTCTCCAGGCCGAGGACCAAGAGCGCGAGCGGAAGTTGGTGGAGGAGCGCGAACTCGCGCGGAAGGCTGCCACAGAGCGCGAAGCCAACAACCGGGCGCGTATCGAGGCCCTCAGGCTCCTTGAGGGATCCGGCGATGAGTCGGAGGAAGAGGAAATTCGGCTGTCTCAAGTCATGAAGTGGGTTGACTCACGCCTCTGCCGTTCACACCCGCTAACGTGACAGGGATATAGCGTCCAGGAGCCCGTCACCAGGCGTGAGACGATCGGTCCGACAGCGTCAGTCCGTCTCCAAGGTCTCGGATGACGTGGGGCAGTCGCCTTTGATCCAAAAGTCCAAGAGCAAGGCGCACGCCAAGCAAGCCCGGCTGTTCAAGGAGCTCGACCGCGACGTCAAGCGCGGCACGACCACGGCTCACATCGAAGCAGCCTGCTCGGCTTCGGCAAGCCCAGAGCGGCCCAAGCTCAACCTTGCCGACGTCAGCGGTGTTGATGAGGCGGTCCTTGCGGAGGCACAGCGAATCCAGCGCGAGGCAGCGCAGAAGGAAGAACGCGAGGCGGTTTACTCGGTGTTTTGGGAGGACACACGGCTTGCGGAGGACCGGTCACTTCTCCCCTTCCGCTGTGCTTACGAGGACCCCGCCGTGGAGATGCTGGAGGAGGTGTATGACGAGTCGACACTGGCTCAACTCATCTCCTGCCTCCCTGTTCCAGCCTCGACGGAGGTCCCCCTCAACCAATGGCTCCTAGAGCTCGGTAAGTCGCAGCGCCGGCCATCGTGCTGACATATTTAGCCTTCTGCGCACACGATGATGAGCTGGCCTACGCTGCTCTCGAACGCGTGCTTGAGTTCATTGGGAGCGCGCAGGATGAGCCGGCTGAGCCCCCCGATGGCCTGTTCTGGTTGATAACATCGGCCTGGTACCAGCTCGGTGCTCCGGTGAGAACGTCGGACAGACACATCGGCCGTGTTGCTCGCGATCGAGCAACTGCAAGTACTTTTATCTGCCGCATCGCGGCCACAGCAGCCAAGTGAGTGGCGAGTCTTGCTCTCCGCTGACCTCAGCAATGGCTGGTTAGGGCCGCACTGCGCGTGGGTTATGCTCTGCCACCTCGCAGTGCTCGCAGGCGACTCCTCGACCAGCTCGGCTCTGTCGCGCGAGATCGAGGCCGCCTCGGCGGACCTGTTCAAGCTGGTGTTCAAGCTCGACGGACACGACAACATGATCGCCAAGGAGCTGGCGTCGCTCCCGCTTGTGCCTCAAGTTCGCTCTGTCCTGGCACTCGGCCAGCGAAACAGCGCAACGCGCGCCGGTGTCCGATGGGCAACGATTGGCCTCCTGCACCCCGACAACGGCGAGGCCGGCGAGGACGACGGTTCGCGCCCCAGTGCCCACCGCGCTGTTGATGCCCTCAACCGCATCGAGGACGAGATACGCTCCAAGGACGCCGACTACGGGCGCATCAGCAACCTCCTGGCGCTGTGGTGCGCTGGCCTGACCGACCTCGACGACGGCTGGGCCAACGACGAAGAGGCGGAGTGGCTCGTGAGCGACACGGTCCGCGTGCGCGACCTCGTGCACGAGGACCCGGACGACGCCGCGACGAGCGAGGTCAAGGGCCGCCTGCAGCTGTGCCACCACATTCTGCACCTGCACGTGCAGGCCGCAGCCGCTCGCGTGCAGCGCGCGCGTCTGGCGGGCAAGGGACTTGAGGTGGGCAAGCAGGGGCAGACGCGGCTAAGCTTTGGCCGCGGTGGCGATGAGGATGACGAGGAGTGAATGAGCGTTTCATGTGGAAGCAGCAAATAGTGTGTGGTTAGAGCGACTAGAGTGCATGGTTGTATACATTCGCATTGTAATGCATGTGGTAGCTAGTCTAGTCGTCAAACTCGTCGCGCTTGCGCTTCATCTCGCGCGTGACCTTTTGCCGGGCAGCCTCGTGCCGCGCAAGCTCGGGGTTCATGGTGGACTTTGCCGACTTCTGGATCTCTTGCTTGAGGTCGAACATGACCTCCTCGTCGTTGTTGTCGAGGAACGTGATGGCAAGACCCTCCTTGCCAGCACGACCGGTACGACCGATACGGTGGACATACTTTTCAATAACGTCCGTCATCTGCCAGTTGATGACGAGCGACACGTCGGGCACGTCGATACCACGGCCCGCGAGGTCGGTGGCGACGAGCACCTCGACGTCGCCGTCGCGCAGGGCCTTGAGCGACGCCTCGCGCTGCTCCTGGTTCTTGCCCGAGTGGAGGGTGGTCGCCGACCGCCCAGCCTGCTGGACATACTTGACAACCACGTCGGCCGTCGTCTTCTGGTTGACAAACACAATCATGGGCGGGCGCAGGCCAATGTTGCGCAGAATGTCCTGGAGGCGCGCCTTCTTCTTCTCCTCGCCCGAGATGAACTCGACGCGCTGCTCGACCGTGTCGACCGCCTCGCCCGCCGTGCCGATGGTGACGGTCGCGGGCTTGCGGAGGTACTTTCTCGTGAGGCGCTCGACGGCGGGCGGCATGGTCGCGCTGAAGAGGGTCATGACGCGGTCGCTCTTGTCGCCCTCCTCCTTGGGGGGGGGCATGGCGTCGAGGATGAACGTCAGGTCGGCCTCGAAGCCGAGGTCGACCATCTTGTCCGCCTCGTCCATGACCACGTACCGGCACTGGGACATGACGAGGATGCTCTTGTCGATCATGTCCTTGAGACGGCCCGGCGTCGCGATGACGAGGTGCGCGCCGTTGCGGAGGTTGAACTGCTGCTCGTCGACGCTGCGCCCACCGACAATCGACACGCAAGTGTACCCGAGTGCGCCACAGAACTTGGCCGCCTCGGCCTCGATCTGCTGCGCCAGCTCACGCGTCGGCGCCAGGATGAGCGCGTACGGGCCGAGGTGGCGGTTGTCGTCGTTCAGCGGCGGCAGGCGCGAGATGTACGTGAGCATCGGGATGAGGAACGCCGCCGTCTTGCCCGAACCCGTCTTGGCCAGGCCCACGAGGTCGCGGTTCTGCAGGCCGATCGGGATGGCCTGCCGCTGGATCGGCGACGGCTCCGTGTACCCGATCTTGTCGACAACGTCGCAGATGACCTCGGGGATCGCGCTCTCGCGCCACGTGCGCAGCGGGTTCGGGATGCTCCCTCCGCGCGACGAGATCGAGTAGTCCTCGCGGAAGATGCGCCAATCGCGCTCCTTCATCTCCGAGAGCGGCTTCTCGCTCCAGTGCCGGTCGTCGTTGCCGCCCTTGCCCGCGCGCCTCCGCTCGAGCGCGTCCGTAAACTTGCTCTCCCCCGGCGCCGGGGAGCCGGCGCTGCTCGCCGCGGCGGAGCGCGGGGCGTCTGGCCGCGGCGCCCACACCGGCTGCGCGGAGGTGTCGTCCGCCGCGCTCCAGTCAAAGATGGCGTTCTTGTTCGTCGCCTTGCGCATCCACGGCTTCTTCACCTCCTCCTTCTGCCCCAAGTACCGCTTCTTGATGGTCTCGAGCTCGTCCCCGCCCCCGTTCGCCGCGCCGTTGCGGCTCGGTCCCGCCCCGTTGGCGCCGCGGCGATCATCGCGCCGGCCCCCGCGGTGGCCTGGCCCGTCACGCCGGTCACGGTCGTCGAAGCGCCGCTCGTCCCGCCGCCCACCGCGATAGTCGCGGTCGCGGTAGTCGCCGCCGCGGTAGTCGAGCCCGCCGTCGCGTGTGTCGCGCTCGCGATCGCGGTCGCGCCTCGCTGCATCCGCCCGCCGCCGCTCCTCGGCCGCTGCACGCTCGAGCTTGTCGCGCCGCTCGCGCTCCGCCCGCTCCTTCTCCTTGGAGGAGGACGACTCGGCGGCCGCCTTCTCCGCCGCGAGCTTCTCGCGCATCGCCTTGGTCATGAACTTTGGCTGGGGGTTAGCGTGGACTGCGGGGGAGAGCACCTTGGCGGCGGCCTCGCGCTCGGCCTTTTGCTTGGCGAGGATGTCCTCGACGGAGAGCGGACCGGCCATCTTGTGTGATGGAGAAGTGGAGGATGTTGTTGCTCGACTTCTGGGTGGCAATTGCGAAGTGGGGGACCAAAGTCGAGGGCGGAAGTATATCCACGTGACCACCTCCGCCGCGGACATTGCCCGGCAGTCCGGACCGACGTCCCCTAAAGTCGGTCAACTGGAACGTCATGCTGCCATCCTGTCCTTGCTGTTGTACTCTCACGCCCACGCTAGCACCATGCCCAAGGCCATTATCGCCCCCTCGGTCCTCGCGAGCGACCTCAGCAACCTTGCCAACGAGTGCAAGCGCATGCTCGGCGACGGCGCCGACTGGCTGCACATGGGTGCGTCGTCCTTCTCACTTCGTCCGGGGTGCCTTTGGTGTCTGCGAGGCAGCGAGGCCGCCGTGTCTTTGGGCGGGCTCTGCCGTTTTAACATGCCCTTTGTGATCATGAGGCGAGCAGAGCGCGTCTGTCTATCTCCCTCGCATCTTTGGGGTGCAGAGAGCGACCTAACGGCGAGCGGAGAGCCTGTCCGCCGCCGGAGCGCCAGCTCCGGTCGCATCATGAGCTGGGCGACTAGACCACGCCCAGTGATCATCAGCGCTCCGTGGCGTCAAGATCGAGACTGCTGCCGACCTCCCCGCCCCGCGACCTCCCCACCCCGATGTGCGCCCGCAGCTGACATCAGACGTCATGGACGGCCACTTTGTGCCCAACATCACCATGGGCGCCCCGATCCTCTCGTGTGTCCGCGACAACGTCCCCAACATCTTCATGGACTGCCACATGATGGTGGCCGACCCGGCCAAGGTGCGTGGTGACGCGGGTGGTGGGGGCGTTGTGCCGAGCGGCTTGCACGAACAGGACCCTGCGTGCCCGCTGGCATGGAATGACAAAGCACAGCCGCACACTTGCTCGCGCACAGCTGCGAAAAGTGGAAGACAGCTGACCACAGTGGGTGCCCGACGTTGCCAAGGCTGGCGGCAAGCTGTACACCTTCCACTACGAGGCGACTGGTGAGTTTGTTGTGAAATTTCGGGGTTATTGCCGCGCGCTTGGACGGCTGGGCCAGCTCGAGTCCAGAGCACGGCCTGAGCGGGCGCGCGTCTCAAGCTTGCGTTACACTCGCGGCTTGGCCAAGGCTGCGTGAAGGAGGCGCGTCGCTCTGTGGTGCACGAATCCCGTGTGACGCGCTCCGCACATGACCTCGCTTTCCGCACCTCCTTCCGCCCTCGATCTCTAGCACTCCGCTGACACCCAGACAAGCCGATGGACGTCATCAACCTGATCCACGAGCACGGCATGCTTGCGGGCCTCGCCATCTCGCCCGACACGCCCTCGGACGTCGTCACCGACGAGCTCGGCAACGCCGTCGAGCACCTCCTCGTCATGACCGTGCGCCCCGGCTTTGGCGGGCAAAAGTTCATGGCCGAGTGCCTGTCCAAGGTCACCGAGCTGCGTGCCCGCTTCCCCGACAAGAACATCCAGGTCGACGGTGGCGTTGGCGCCGGCAACGCGTGCCAGTGCGCCAAGGCCGGCTCGAACGTCCTTGTTGCCGGCTCGGCCGTGTTTGGCGCCAAGGACCCCCAGGTCACCATCAAGGACATGCGCACTGCTGTCGACGCCGAGTTCCAGTAAACGGAGAGAGATAATATGCCAGAGGGCCATGCATTGTTACAACACGTTGTGTGGTCTAACAAATCCAGATTGTGTCACAGTTCCGAGATCCGATGTAGAGGTAAGGAAGGTCTAGTCGATGGGCGGGTCTAGGTCGAGTGGCTCGTGTAGGCGCGCTCGAGCTTGTGCCCAAGAGTGGGGCTTGCCTGCTTGGCAGGCGAGACAGGCGTCATCTGCTCCGGCTCGGCCACGGTGCCTCGGCGACTAAACTCGCTCTCGACGAGAGGGCTGAGCCCGGGCATGTTGGAAAGCTTGCTCGCGATGGGCGGTGTTGGGTCGGCCTGGAGCTTAGCGAGCGCCAGCGACAGGGCGGCCGGATTCGCGACGGGCGAGTCCATCGACGATGCGCCTGACGAGAGCGATCGCTGGTGTCCACGCTTGGGGCCTGAGGCGGAGGCATCGAAACGGGCCATGGACGGAGACGAGTCGCGGCGGGTGGGGCGCATGACTGACGGGGACGTGTCGCGGCGCAGCGGCTGCGTGACTGACGGGGACGTTTCACGCCGCAGCGGCTGCATGGCCGACTGCGGAGACATCTTGTTCTGTGAGGTGGTGCGGCCGCGGGGACGGGGCATGCCAGCCTGTCCCTTGTCTGGGTCACTGTCAAGCGAACCCTGCCGACGTGCAGTGGCGTTGCTCGTGTCGGTGTACGTACGCGGGAAGCCTGTCATTCCCGAGGCCTGGGAAAACGACATGCGTGAGCGCATGCGCCGCAGTCGGTCGCCTATAGCCGCCTCCTCAGCCTGCTCAAGCTCCTTTGGAAGCATTACAGCACGGTCGATCTGCGGTCAGCTCCAGTTGTTGTTGTGATACATACGGCAACGGGCAGGCCGCGATGACGTCCACGGAGCATCACGACGATGATGACAAGCTTGGACAGCTTGCGCATTCCTCCCACGAGAGAGAAGTTGTCGTATGTGACGCCCAAACTCAAGCCGACGGTGCCGTAGGCACTGACGAGCTCGAAGATCACGTTGAACACGTTCATGTACTCCCACTTCGCCTTGTCGTTGAGGTTGGGACGTTCGATGATACACGTGAGGAACAGCGCGCCGACGATCCACCACATGTCAAAGGCAAGCTGGCGACGTGCGCTGCGCGTCAGTTAAACCCTCCAGCAAGACTCACTGGAAGCCGAGATACTTGGCCACGGCGTTCGCGCCAACCTGCTTGCCGATCTCCTCCTCCTCCTCCTCGAGTTCGTCCTCGTCCTCGTCCTCATCGAAGAGACCCAGGGAGCGCTCCTCGTACACGTTGGTCGAACGCACGGACATGGCGATTGGGTACACCGAGATGTACATCATGATGACGAACATGACCTTGACAGAGGGGGCGATGTTGTTCATGGGCACGATGGCAAAACCAGCCGCACGCACGGCCACAGACTGGAAGAAGCCAGCGGCGACTCGCGTGCCGATAGGGATTGCCTCGACGGCCGGTGTCCCGATGTCCAGCACCATGAAGGTGAAGAAGTCGATGCAGGTGAGGAAGAGGACGACGACGACGAGGAACCAAGTTGTGGTTGACGGGAACAGGTAGACAAAGCACCGGCGAGGATGGTCGAGCAGGAACTTGAGTGACTCGCGCATGGACGAGTTGGCCGGCACCGTCTTCCACATGACCCAGATGATGAAACGCAGAAGGATCGGGTAGCAAGTGTTGCCGAAGAGGATAAGGAGAGCCACCACTGCAAGTCAGCGCAGCCAGGTGATGGCACTCACCAAAGTTCATCAGGTAAGCCTTCTGGAACTGGAGAAGAGACTGGTCGGCGAGACTCATGCCGAGGTTGGCGAAACCGGAGTAGGCCTGGAAGAATGCGTACCACGGGATCCGGATGTGCTTGTACTGGCTGTTGAAGACCCAGTCATACCGGCCGTCCGCAGCGATATAAGGCGCGATGATAGTGGCTCCTGCGAGTGGAAGCATGATCCAGTAGCACAGGACGATCCAGAACAGGAGTTTGAGGGCACGGTACTCGACGCCGCCGAGCTCGTCCATCTGTTCCTCGGTCAACCCCTTGAATTTAGAGTTGCGACCGACGACGGCAGAGAACGATATGTACGGGACATGGCGGTCGTCGCCGGAGTGAATGCTGTCGCGGCCCGCGATCGTGTTGGTGCGAGGCATGGTCACGGTCTCGTGCAACTTGGTCGCAGCGGTAGGAAACGCCTTGTGGAAGCCTCGGCTGATCAGTTGGAGTGGGGTGGGGAAGCCACCGAAGCCAGTGTAACGCGGGTCGGCCATGCGGCTGCTCTGCGGGCGCATGGAGTACGTGCGCGGGAATGCGCTAGATCCCATGGTGGTGGTCCAAGGGATAGCGTTAACCGTCGATGTCCGCGGCATGTACACGGGGCGTCCATTCTCTCCCATGGTAAGCTCGTGCGCGAAGCCGTCATCCGGCTCGTCGAAGGCGATGGTCTTGGAGCGGGGGAAGGCGTCGTCGCCTGCGGCCGTGCCGGCGTAAGGGCGCCGCGTAGCCTCGGTAGACGGGGGCGCAAGGGCGGTCCCTGTGCCAGTCACACTGTCGTTGGTGACAACTCTGCCGAGTCTGCCGCCACCGGAGTTGAGAGGGCTCAGGAGAGTCGGGCTGGTGCGCAGCTCGTCCTCGCCAGAGTCGCCGTCCATGCTCCGCTTCTTGCTATCTTCACTGGTCCCAGGTTCACTCGGGGGGTTGACGAACGTGTTGAGCTTGTGGCTGTCCTGTTGCCAGGCTTCACCGTGATCAGGCGAGATCGACCGACGAGGGGTGCCGGGACCAGATGTCATGGGTGTCGGCATGGGTGTGGCCATGGGGGTGCCATCGTACCAGCCCATCGGATTCACAAGACCGACGCCTCCACCGTCGATGCGTTTGATCATGTCCTTGTTGATGGGGCCTTTGCCCTTCTGCTTCTTTGGAGCAGTGTGGGCGCTTCCGTTCGATGGCACGGCAGTCGACCCGGTGACGAGCTCCTCTCGTCCGGGGTCCCGAGTGAAACGGTGGCGCAGAGCAGTCGGTGCAGTAGTCAACGTCCTCGAGAGGCTGAAGCCAGGCTTCTCCTTCTCCTGCTGGGCAATGACATGTTTGAACTTCTGGCGGAAGAAGTACATGCGCACGTAAATCATGACCAGCGAGACGAAGATCTGATTGTCAGCTCAGTATACACCAACGTGCGACATACCATGCTGCCCATGAGCGTCTGCGCGAACAGCAGAAACTGCTGGAATGTGGTGAGCTGGCTCAGGTTGGTGGGAGCCAGGCCAGTCACACACATGCACGAGAAGCACAGGAAGAGGCAGTCAATGTAGGGAATCTTGTACTCTCCGTTGGCACCGTAGAAGATGCCCGAGATGATAAGGGGAACCTGCTGTTAGTCTTGGCACGTCGATCGAGCCATACGAATGTGCTGCGGGGTCAGCTACGTGTTGTGGTGCGATGCGACGACAGCGATCAACTCACAAGACAAGCAAGTGGAGACGATAGAAGTTGAGCGACTTGAGGAGGCCCTTGACCGTCTTCTTGACGGGTTTGGGTAAAGCCATATCGATTGATGGCATGGTGAGGTTGAAGCTGGCCGCCGATGTAGGTGCACGAGGCGATAGGCGACGACTAGCTCAGTAGAGTGACGCAGGAGACGCGACGTGTGGAGCTGTGGTTATCGAACCGACATGTGCGATGGGGGGGGGCGAAGGCGAGGCGTGAGGGGGATGTAGGGAGGGTGAGGTGAGATGGGGCGTGGCGACGGTCGCGCGATGGCCCCGGGCGGCCGTGTAGGACCGTTGGGAGGAAGAGCGGTTGAGAGTGTGCGATGGATGGGAGGTGTTGGAGACGCCTGGTGGAGGTTGGTCGGCACGTTTGTTTTGGCTTGGGCGGTGGATCCAAATGGGCTGTCGGTGGGTCTTGTTCCACTAAGTGCGCTGCTTTGTACCTCGAATCTCGTCGTCGAGTGAGGGGTTGTCCGGCTGTCGCAAAGCTGTATTCAAGGTGGGATGGGGGGAGGAGCAGGAGGAGGAGATGGGAGACGTGAGAGGGTGGGGATGCGATCTTATACGATTGAAAGAGATGTGATGTGAGTTGGGGTTGTTGCAAGATGTGCGATCTCACACCTCAATGTTCATTCCAACCAGCGCCCCAACCTTGCCCAAAGGTCCAGTTCGCGCTGACAGCTCACAGAGTATTCGCGCGCGTGTGTGCGGGGCGGGGCGCGGGGAGATTGACCAACTGGGGTGAACAAGGACCGATCGACTACAAACTCGCGCATGGCGCACTTGCCGGCGCCTGACGCCTAGCAGCTGGCAGCTGGCGGCCCGGCGGGTCTTGCGCTTTGACCCCTGCACCAGAAACCCGTACCACGTACCAACGGTTGTCCCCACTTTGAGCCATTTTTCTTTTAATAGCATGGACTAAATCTGGTCATTCTCTTCATTTACCCGTTCCTAATCAGGCTGATAAATCGCGCAAGTGCCAAGCTCAAAGTGGGCCAGTGGGGCGCATCTTATAATACACGGCCCCTGTCCCTCTGATCTTCCTGGAGCCACCCTCGCGCCCTCGTTGAATACTCGGCACCACCTCCATACACGGCCCTTGGAGCGCCCCGCAGCAAGAGAGAGACGGAGCGCTCCGACCCCCCGATCCCCCCGAGGCTCGCAGATCTCGAGATCTGGAGCAAGGGTTCAAAGAACATTAGTGCATGAGCTTGTATATCAACTGCCCAATCCAACCCAGTTGAGCGACTCTGCGATCTGCCAAGCTGCGAAGGCGACAAGTATCTCCACTCACCAACTCGCTAGGTCCATGCCGGTCACACCGCTCGCAGCTTGCCGAATGCCCGTCCCCTTCCCCCACCCAATTGCCCGCCCAAACTGCGCGTGCTGAGTTCTGCGCCTTGCTGAATGTCCACCGTGTGCCACACACCCAGTCAGCGGCGGCCTTTCCCCCTCGCAAGCTCTTGGCGTGTTGGCATGTGGCACTTCGCTTATCTCGATCTCATGGCAGGCACACTTACTTCCGTCGCCCGCCCACCCACCCAACCGTGCCCGCCCACCACCCAGACCTCTGTGGCTCGCTCCGCTCGCAAGTCATGTTAGCTCGCTACGCTCGCACTCTCGCTGTCGCTCGTTGACTAGCTCGCTAAAGCTCGCGTATGGCCCACCACCACCCCCCACCCAATCCCCCACTTCGCTATCTCGATCTCACCATGCAGCACAGGCCTGGCAGGCACACTTGCCAAGGGGGCGGTGCACATCCGCAGTCAGGCCCGGCAGGCCCCTTGTGCGGGATCTCCGGGGGCGGGGGCGTATCATCATAATGACACGTGTGTAACAACGGAATCAAAATTTCGAGAGAGATGTTAATGGGAGGGATGGTATAACGGTGGTGAGGACAGTGAGGTATGCTGGGGTGGGGGTGATGGGTGTGACTGCGGACCTTACTCGTATCCTGGGTGCGATCCTGGGCCTGCGAGTAGTAGCGAGGAGTAGTCCTGCTAGTCCTGGGTGATGGTTGATGGTGTGTGGCCTGTGTGCGGTGCGTGTGGTGGGTGTGGATTCAGGCTGCAAGTTGTGTCAGGTGTCAGGTCAGCCTCAACCCCCAGCCATGCCAGCCAGGCCAGCCATGCCAGCCATGCCACCCAGGCAGGCATCCAACCCTCGGCCTCCAACGATGCACCCCTCCCAACGAACCCTGCCATGCCTGCCACCGTACCAGCCTAGACCATCCACCCATCCACCGCATCCACCGCAGCCATCCACCTGCACCCACAACCACACCCATTCATTCTAACCGAAAGCACAGACTCCTTTTCCTTCTCTCCCTCTCTCTACAAACGTCAATCTCTCTTACTCGCTCGACATTTCACCTTCCCCCCTCTCTCCCCCCTACCACTCTCTCGCTTCCCCTCCCCCCCCCCACCTCGTCCCCCATCCTCCACTCCACGCCACCTCCAATCTCCCCATCCACTTCCCATCCGCTCTCACATCCTCTCATCCAACCAACTCCGGCCCTAACTCTTCTGCAGCCGACAACACTTCATGTCGCTGTTCGGTCAGGCAAAGCGGCACGCTCCGCCCAAGCCTCGCCGCTCACCCCTCCCAGTCTTCGCTGGCGACTCGGAAAAGTTTGGTCTCTCGTCGCCCACAACCACCGGGTCACCAATCGGCTTTGCCTCACGATGGGTCACTTTCGTCGTCGTCCCCATACCCGGTAGCCTTCCCTTCGGGTCTCGCGACTCGCCGGCATTGGGCAACGGCTATGGTCAGCCCAAGCTGTTCTACACCCAGAACCGCGGCGGGCGATACATTCGCGTTCCCCTCCCCATTCCCCCCCGATTGTTCGCGCGGATCTCTCGGCTCCACCCTCTCCTCCGCATCGTCCTCGCCGCGATTGCCATCGTCGTGGTACTCGTCTTCTCTCTCGGGATGAGGAAAAGCGGCCCGGACGGGAGAAAGACGTGGAGCCCGCTCAAGGATCCCAGCACCGTCGTGCTGTCTCCGCCCGAGATTGCAAAGATCTGGGAGTGGGAGGTGCTGAGCGGACACCACCCCAGCCTCGCAGAAGGTGAGTGACTTGCTGCTGCTGCTGCTGCTGCTGCGGCTGTTGCTGCGGCTACTGCGACCTGCCGAGCTGACGGTTGCAGTCCCTGCCAGTGTCCCCATCCAGCAGTCCCTCGTCAACCCCATCGTCCCGGCAACACTGCTGTCGGCCACAAAGCCCACGTCCAAGGCGGGTGAGGTGCAGCGCACTCCCGTCGACCACCGTCACCCCCTCGTCGGTAAAGGGCCAACGCGCCGGTACATTGCGCCTTGGGACAAGCCGCTGCGGTCACCTGGCTTCCCGCCCAGGCCCGTGCCCGGTGCTGTCATGGATCTCGACATCATCGTCGAAAAGTGTGACTTTGGCTCGAACAAGGTGGGTTACGCGTCCGAGGTCCCTGCTTATACCAGTATGTTCGCGACTGCTTGGAGCTCCTCAGGATAGGCGGCAACCTCGACAACGGCAAGCGCGTTCGTCGGGGCAACTACCTTGCGCCGTTCCGCCAGATGTATCTCGAGGAAGGGTTCACCCCTGTCGACGAGAGGCAGTGGACGGCGCTGCCCCCTCCCACCGAGCCCCGCGCGCCTGGGCTGTCGAGGGACGCACTGTCGCTCTCTCCCCCCAACCCGGTGACCCCAGCGTTCAGCACGCTCGAGGACCCATGCGACCCCCTCCACCCCCGTATCTTCCACATGTTCTGGGCTGGCGCGTTCACCGACAAGCCTTACATGGCTGTCATGTCGTTCCTCTACACCCAGAACCTTGGCCTCGACCGCAACCCTGACGCCTCCTCTTCGTCCACGGTGCGCAAGACTTGTCGCCCTCAGTTCTGGGTCTGGATCAACCCCGGACCTGCAGCTGCTGTGCCCAACCCGTCCGCTAAGCGCGAGATGTACGAGATGCTCGCCACCAACCCGTGGTCGGCGCCGTTCCTCCACGAGCGCTTCCGTGACGTGGTCAAGTTCAAGATGTGGAACACTACCGAGCAGCTCGACGGCATCCCCGAGATGAAGCCGTACTGGCGCGAGATGCCCATCTTCAACTCCGGCGGCAACGTGTACAAGCAGGGCAAGCTCAAGCAGCCCGAGCCCGAGCCCGAGGAGACGGTCGACGTGGAGAGCGAGGTCGAGGTCGAGGCCGAGGCCAACGCCAACGCCGAGGGCACCCCCACCAAGAAGAAGGGCGGGCTGTTCGAGAAGGTCGGCTCAAAGTCGGAGAGTGACTACGACCGTCTCTCGGTCATTCTTTCGGACATGGCACGTTTCGTCCTCACATACCGCTACGGTGGTATCTACCTGGACGCGGACACCCTCTTCCTGCGCGACTGGGAGGAGCTGTGGAACTACCGCGGCCAGTTTGCGTACCGCTGGAGCTGGCACCAAAAGTACAACACGGCTGTGCTCAAGCTGCACAAGGGCTCTGCCCTGTCGACATTCCTGTTCAAGACGGCACTCGAGAACGGCCTCGACTTCCACCCGATGACCGTGTCGCGCTACCTCAAGGACGCTGGGCTCGACAAGCTGCTCGTGCGCATCCCGGACGCGCTCTTTGACCCCGCATGGCTTAACATGGAGCGCTACCAGAGGGACCGTCCGCCCTTCCCCTACTTCCCCGAGTTTTCTGTCTTCTTCTCGAACGACAAGTTTGACACGGCGGGCCCCGAGCAGCTTGGCTTTGACGGCTTCTTCCGTGGTTCTTATTCGTACCACTTCCACAACTTCTGGTGAGTGGCCACCGCGCGTGCAGCCCGTGCCCCCAAACCGACCTATGCTGACCCCAGGTGGCTGCCGTTTGACCCGACGCGCAACTGGCCCGACCTCGGCGAGCGCTTCGCCAAGGGCGAGAACGCGCTGCGCGAGGCCCAGCGCGCCGCCTCGTCATCGGCCAAGGCCGAGGCCGTCCGCACCTTATCCGAGGAGGACGAGCTCGACGCCGACGGGGCCAAGGGCGGCGTGACCAAGCGCGAGGACATGGACGACGAGCTCGACCTGAGCTGGTCGACTGTACTCAAGCGCACGTTCGAGGCGTACCTCCGCGGCGACCAGCCCAACATGTACGGCGAGTGGATCAAGTGGTAAGCCGAGCACGCTGGGCGTGGTGTACGGTACGGGCCGCCTGGGCCAGGAGGGGCAGGGAGCATGGACCGCAGGCGTGTGCATGTACGCGACATGGTGCTAGGCTAGTTGGGAATCTGGGCATTCAATAGATGCATTGGCTTCGGCTTGACGCGGGGTGCAAGGGGTGTGGCAGCGGTGGCGGGGCAGTTGGGTGGCCGGTTGTGTGTAGTGGACCGCCGACGTGGCTCCTGGCTCCAGGTCTATCTCAACCATCACTGACGACTTTGAAGACTGCATTACCAGCGCTGTCTACTCTTACAGAGGTCACGGCCTCATCAGCTGGCGATCTAGCTCGGCCACCGCCTCCAGCGCTTTCCTCAATGCTCTCAACTCCTCGTCACGGCAGGCAGGGTCTCCTCGCACCACCTCCAACCCCTTGCTCCAGGGACATTATCACCAAACCACCTTCCACGCCGCCCAGAACGCGGTCAAGAAGCACCTGCCCTCTAGAGTGGCAGCGCGAGCTGTCTCCGCAGCAGGTCGCCGCCGACGCCTTAAATAGAGGCCCAACGCCAAGTATTCGTACCCATATGGGTGCCCATATGGCCAAGTGGTACGGCGCAACTTTCCGGTGCTAGCATCTTGGTTGAGATCGTCGGTTCGATCCCGGCTGTGGGCTTCGGAGCTCGTCAGAGCTCTTCTTTTGGCCTCGGGACGGGCGGAGGAGCTGCGGATCGTCGTGGGGGCCGTTGGAGTGTGTGGTGGTGGTGGAGGGGTTGATGGTGGGGCGTTGTTTGTGGTGGAGGTGGAGGTGTGTTTCGGGTGGGGAAGAGGGGTCGGAGACACACGAGGATGAGGATGGAGGCGGACGCAGCGCAACCGCGCTTACCATGCCCGTCTGGGGACCGCGAGAGAGCGAGTTGAAGCGTTTCGCGGCGTGGGTGTTGGCGCAGCCGCGGCGCGGATTGTGATGGCGGAAGTGCCAATGCGGATCAAGCATCTCGGAAGCAGGCTTATTGGTGCTTATTGGTGCCGGGCGTGCATCCGGCTGTCCATGATGGGCCGCGAGAGCCGGGGTCTTGGCGTACACATGGAGGCTCGATGCCACGCGTGGTTCTCGGCCTCGGTGTTGACGGGAGAGCTAAACGCGAAACCGAACGCTTCGGCTCCGACTCTTCTTGACTGCAAACTCTCGTCCCGACCGACTGCCTCTCCTCAACCCCGTCTCCCCTCCCCCCCGCACCCTCCCCACCAGCCCATAACCCATGCATGCCCAGCTGCCAGCGCTACACCGCGCTACCACCGATTCTCGTCGTGCCACTGCTGGTTCTGCTGCTGCTGCCGGTCCCACTCGACCTGCTGCATGTGGTGGATCTCGGCCTGGCTCGGCCCCGTCCCGTTCGTATACCCGCCGCCGTGGTACGCGGGCGCGGGCCGCGCGGGCGGGTGCATGGCGGCCTGGAACGCCTCGACGGGCTTGCCGCCCGTCCCGCGCACGCCGCACCCGATGATGTTGCACGTGAAGCGCTGGGTCAGCGCGTCCTAGGTACAGCTTACCATGATGAACCCGAGGATCACGACCGCGACGATCACGATCGCGCCGATG
The DNA here is from genome assembly GCA_023630115.1 of Cutaneotrichosporon sp. PK4640. NCBI lineage: Eukaryota > Fungi > Basidiomycota > Tremellomycetes > Trichosporonales > Trichosporonaceae > Cutaneotrichosporon > Cutaneotrichosporon sp. PK4640. Next base: position 27,889 of record JAMALN010000187.1, read on the forward strand.
ATGACCCACTTGACCCAGCCCTCGAACTTGAACTCGCGCTTTGCGAGGGTGTGGGTGGGCGCGGCCGCGACCGTGGAGAGGAGGAGGAGCGCGAGCATGAGTGGGTGATGGGGAGATCAAGCATCTCGCGAGCAGCCTTAATGGCACCAGGACGCGCCAGGAGGCGGCGGGCGCTGTCCAATACCGGGAGAGGGGCCCATGAGGGACATGAGGGCCTGAAGCGAGCGCTGCCGCCCTTGGATGGCACAATGTGGTTTGCGACGCGTCGCGTCCGGGTCCGGATCTGCAGCCGCGGCTCTTGGCCTGCGCGCTGGGGCGCTGGGGCCCGGAGGGCAGGGTTGCGGATGAAACCTTGTGGGTCCATGCGTACCTTTGCGGGACGGGACGGGTGGCGTTTTTCGGGTGCAGCTTGGATGCATGCTTCCGGATTGTCGGGCTGTGGCAGGTGAGCGTCAGTGCGGCACACCCTAACCAGAGCGGGCATCGCTGCTTTCGTGCAGTGTTCTGCTGGTGGCGAGAGAATCTACATGGCGCTTTGTCTACTGTTGATGCAATCATTCTGTGGTACAGGCGGGCGGGGAGTGGTGGTGGTGGTGCTTGTATGTATGTAGACTTTGGAACAGGGGGAAGGTCGGTTGAGGGAGGCTCCGTTGGGCACAAGTGTTGACGCGAGCGTGTGCTGGGGTGGCAGTAGTGTTGAGGATAGGGATTGAACAGGGGGGTCAGCGTTGTTCGGAAGCGCTTACTCGACCGCCTGGGCCAGGAGGTGACGGGACGTGAGGCTTGCTTGGCCGGAGCGTTGGCTCGGGTTTGCGGCTAGAGGACGATGGCGTCTAGCTCTGGGCACTCACCCCATGTACGCAAGGCGGGGTTTTGCTCCTTGTACCTACTCGTTGTCCACCTTGAGAGTCGACTCCTCATTGCGCGCCTTCGATCCCTCCTGGTGGGCCATCGCCGCCGCCTCGAGAGCCTTCAACTCCGCCTCCTTCTTCGCCGCCTCCGCCTCGATTACCTCCGTCCTCGCCTTGACCTGTGCTGTCTCCGCCTCGATCTCCGCCCTCTCCGCCTTGATCTTTGCTAGCTCGGCGTTGAGTGCCTCCTCCTGGGCCGTGAGCTTCGCCGTTTCCGCCTGAATCTTAGCCATCTTGGCTTCGAGCGCCTTCATAACACTCCGGATCCTAAGCCCCAGCCTGACGCGTCTCACGAGGGCTGCGAACCCCTTCTTGAGCGTGATGAAGGGGGTGAGTATCGCTTCGGACATGGTGAGGTGGGTACTTGTAGGGCAGTGGGGTGCGAGTTGGGGAATGGAACTGTCGTCAGTATCCGAAGTCGGAGAGCGGCACGCAAGCCGCCACACGAAGGCCGGTGGACCTACCGTGTGAGGTTGGATGGCGGGCCAGCCAGGTGGAGATGTTTCAGCTTGAGGAGACGGGGAAGGTCGAGAGGGAAGGTGCGGCGAGGCCGTGCTGGCCGTCAGTGCCACAGAGGTGGAAGCACTCACGATTCCGAGGGAGGGCTATTGTCAATGGAGGGCGCGGGCGGCCTGCTTGGAGGAGGGGAAGGTGGGGGGGAAAGCGAGCGCGGGAGAGCGAGATGGGGAGAACGAGAGAAGAGAGAAGGAGTGAGTGTGAAGGCGAGAGATCGGCCAGACGAAGGTGAGGGGGATGTGAGTGCGTCACGGGAGCAAATGCGACCAATGCGCAGCTTCACCACCTTAACACCTTCCTCCCACACCTGACCCGATGCTGCACCCAACTCGTCTCTCCCTAGCAGCCGGAACACTACGCGAAATACATGGTCAGCGCAACAGCGCTAGGTAGTCTATGTGGTGACCTTCTTCACCTGTCTTGCAGTTGCTGCTGCCACGAAGTTGGTGGCTCGAGACAGATGATGGGTTGACGTCGCACGGCTCATGGGAGAGGTGGGTGGGTGTGGCTACAAACCTTCTGGTTAATGCGAGAGGTGTGACGCTGAAGAGAGCCCCTGGGCTGTGAAGAGGAATAACATTTGGGGATGCGCTGCGCGCGATGGAGTGAGGTGGCATGAAGGAGACTGTGTGTCAGCTTTGATGGGGCAGACCTTAGCTTACCGGAGTCGAGAGATTGCTCCAAAGAGACGGTGCTGGTGCATGAACGAGACGTGCCGTCTGCGTCTACTTCCCTGCCAGGACGTGGGGTTTGAGAAGCGTGACGATTTCGCGGCGTACGTCCTTGTCGTAAAGCTGAGCGAAGTAGATGGAATACGCGTTGTAGTGGTCGATGACGAAGACTAGTTCGGGGAAGGGCACATTGACATAGATGGGGTGGGGAGCGCGGTCGACGTGGTGCATGGGGTCCAGGCCGATGGGGGAAGGCCCTGGCTGGACGAGCGCCGTCAGATGATGCGAAGCAAGATCCAGCAGGAACTGGTCCATGGAGGTGGAGTACTGCTGCGCGACGGCCTCGGGGGGCTGGGATTAGCTGTGCAAGAGGTGGGCGGACGTACAAAGCAGCGCTCGACCCGAGCCTTTTCGAACAGGTCGCGAATCTGCTGGCTCGTCAGCCCTACACCAATGTCAGCAGCATACCTGTCCCCAGCCGCGCGCTGCCAGCTGCGTGAAGAAGTCGCGTACCTGGTGCTTGACCTGCCCGTCAGCGAGGTGTGGCAGGAAAACCAACCAGGAGGCGCCTTATACCCTGCATCTCGTCACTGGAGAGGCTCGCCTCTAGGGAAGGTACGGCGGTTCCGAGGTCGCGGGCACTATTCGGGTCGGAGGGAGGGGCGGAGCCGCCGTTCATATCGACGTCCATTATGGCTGGGACGGAGATGTACGGCTCTGAGGGTCGAGGGAGAGTGGGAGGGAGGTGGGGCAAATGTCCGAGAAGGAAGGCCGAGGTGTGGTTGCCCGTGTGGGCGAGGGAGTGAGTGAGACTGGGGGAAGGGTGCGTGGCCGTGACGGGCTGGAAGTTACAGTTTGGGAGAGCGGTAGACAGAGAGGGAGGTGGGGGAGAGGAAACAGAGAGCGAGAGGAGAGAGTTGACAAAGGATATGACTTGGGGTGGAACGAGGGAGGGGATCTAGTGGACGAAAGCAAAGAACGATGAGGATGGCGTAGTGTGGGAACACGTTCGGAACCAAATGTGCCACAAGCTGCCCAGTTTGTTAATCACCTTCCTCTCCTCCACCCTCCCAGCGAGCCCGTCTGGCCACCGACAACGACACGGCGACCAAGGTCGAACTCTCACTTCGCGGCCCTGACCGCCGGTCGCCGTTCTGGCGCGTCACCTACAACAACAGGACGGCCACATTTCCAGCCAAAACCGGCGCTACGCATCGCTACCTGCCCTACTGGAGGCGTTTGAGGGAGCCGAGGAGCCTATCGGGCCGATGTACTATGCTGTTGAATAGACTCAATGGCTCGTGCATTTCGGAGAGCATACCCACGACTTCCTTTTGCATTCTCTTTCAACACGTGCAGCGCAGCGAGATCGGTCGACGCCGATATGTTACACGCCATAACATGCCGAAGGCGTGTAACAGGCAAGAGAGGGTCGAATACCGGGAAGAACTAAGCCGCGGTCCGCTGTCGCCGTGGCCATCGCCGTGAGGGTGTATACTTCCTTGCATCATCCATCGCGCCCCAGCCGTTGCTCAACTCAGCCATCCGCCCCACGCTCCCGTCCCTCCCCGCTGATGTGCGTCGCCCGTTAGGCCAAAAGGCCCACGCCGTGCCGCACTTGGTGGCTCGCCACTAACCTTCCTCCTAGTGGCGGACTACGTCTAGGCTGAGGAGATCACTCGGGCTCAAGGCCGTCGCAACAGACAGGGGAATGAACTCGATCTATTGTTGGGGATGCAACTATGGATAGACTAAGCATATATCAGACAGGCTGGGGGAGGGCTGTGCCGGCTGTGGCGCCGCGGCGGCTGCCCATGACAAGCACCTGCGGCAACCAACATGCGCAGGTCGTCCTCCCGCATGCCTTTGGTTAAAGAAAAGGACACCTGGCCATGTTAAAGGCTGCTATGTATCGATCTTGCAAGTCTGTTGCGTGTCTTCTCGTAGTAGTTTTTCGACCAACCGCCCTCCTGAAACAGAGCACCGGGGTGATTTAAACGATTTTCTCCGTACTTTTTCGAAACACAATCATTTTGTTTGGGTCGGCCACAGCCACACCGAACTCGTCCGGTCCACACCATCCCGACGACGAGTGTCAGTGTCGACCATCAACGGTTCGCCAACCTCGCGGACCGCACGACGGCTTTCGCCGGACCTCCGCCACCAGCTCTTCATTGAGGACAACGGTCGGTGCTGCGAGGCACCGTATCACCGCCAGGCTCAAGTGCATCTCGTTCCATGTGGCTATAAATTCGCCAAGAGTGGCGGACTGGAGGGCGTCATCGACACCGTCCTCGCTGCCGCCCACCTCCACCAGGCGGGAATCGGTGGATGGCCTGCAGTCCATCCTCCTCGGAGGACTGCATCATGAGCAACCGAGCCTGCCAGCTGCACTCACAAGGAGTTCTGCAGGCCGAGGGGGACAAGCAGGCAGCAGTCTCCGCTACCACTCGCTTCATGGCGGTGTACGGAGAGGATGCCACATCGAACAGCCCCCTCAAGACGCGGGATGCCTCTTCACCCGCCAGCGTCGAGGGCGCCATTTCTTCATACCCGGCGGCGACGAACGAGAAAGCGAAGGCCGCCATCCTCACCGGCCTCCGCCTCGACTTTGCGCTGTCGGCGCATGGACCGCGACGGCCGACGCTGATCGCGCACGAGGTGCACCACCTCCCGTTCCACTTCGGGTTCAACGACCCGTACCCTTCCCGCCTGGACGAGTTCAACGAAGACCAGGCCAATGCGCGAATTGAGCTCTGGCAGACGAATACTCTCGTCGCATCCTGGCGCTACGCCACCTTGAGCGCCCTCATGAGCTCAACCGGTTGGTGACTACCGCTCCCCAATGCTGACAGGCCAGAACAACTGGCTCAACGCGTCATTCGCCGCGCCATTGCTACCGGGCTCTTGCCCCTCGTGGACCTTGGGGATTTTCGCGGCTTCTGCGACCAGGGACCTTGCGAAACGGCTTGAACAGCTTGCGCGTGAGGAGGAGACGGCAAGTCTCACCTGCCCTAGTGAGTTGCCTGCCGCCAAACTTAGCTGAGACAGCCTCTAAACCTCGCTACGCCGAGCTGTGTGCCCTCCCACTAGATAAACTGCATGTAATTTGTCGTGTCTATGGGACAACTCCCTGGGTGGCGCCACTGTACTGTACTGTATGCATGCCAATGAGTTCCCAACGCCTTTGCTGGCCCAATTGTAACGATGATCGCATCTGGGTACTCGCGGCGCACGCTGCATCGCATTAGGAGGAATGCGACCACTGCTTTTTGCCCAGTCCGTCAACCTCAGCGCTTGGCCTCGTTTGCTCATGGATTCGCCACGGTGATCTGGGATGCAAGTACTGTACGCAGCCTGTGACGGCCAACGGTGATGGTCCAGCGGTACAAGCAGCCATGCCCCATTCGGGACAATGACACGGCAGGAAATGCATGATCTGTACAACAGCGCGATCTAGTTCACATGAAGCGCTTGAATTCTTAATTTGATTCTACGGCAGCTGATGCGATGCTGATTCTACGGCTTTAAAGGAAGGGAGGATGTACAGTACTGGGCGGGAGGACGGGGGCTACGTGATCGGGGTTGCCGGGTCGTCCCCCAACGGGGATGCTGGGTAGGGGAGCCTGGACGAGGTCGCGAGGTGGGCTGGGTATCAGAACTGTGCGCCGCTGCGCGTCGTCCACTTACAGAGCAGACGCAAGCGAAAAGCAGACCGCCCTCCGCCCTCCACCTACCCCGCTACCATCCAGCCATGATGTGGGGCTCGAAGAGGGTGATGACCTCGCGACGGAGAGCCTCGTCACTGAGCTGAGCGAGCAGGGCAGAGGTCAGGCGAGCGAGAGGGCCAGGGGCCAGTCGAGCCCATGGGGGCAGGGCGAGAAAGGCCAGGTAATTGGCAGCCATGTTCTTGAAAATCATGTCCATTACAAGGGGGTGGGCCTGGCGGATCTGCTGGCGAGACTGTTGTCAGGGGCGCTCAAAAGCCAACTCACATAGCCCATCTCCTCTCCAGTGGCCACAAAGATATCGCGTAACCCCTCAAACGTCAGCGCCGCCGAGGGAAGGGACGCACCTGGGCCAAACCGTCACCTAGGATACCGTGGAAGAAAAAGCGCGCAAACTGGTGAGCCTGCCTTGTCAGAAGTAGGGGCATCAAAGGACGAACGTCGCTGGGCATGTTCTCTGTCGCCTCAGAATAATCGCCGTTGCCGCTCAGCTTGGAGGGAGGCACAGTGGGCTCCTGGGTGTCGTGGTTGTTCGAGCTACCAGGTGAGACGGGGCGGCTTGGGTCGCTCTTCTTCGTCTTGTGGAGCGCCGCAGCTTTCATCTTGCGCATCTTCTCGAGGTTCTTGCGACGCTTCGTTTGGTCCAGCGGCTTCATCAGCATCTTGCGGCCCTTAGAGGTCTTGAGCATCTTGCGCAACTTGCGGTACTTCGTCAACTTGGCGGGGCGAGAGGGCGGCATGGCTGGTGATGCAGACGAGGCAGGGCCGTCCAAGGCAACGGGGGACGGAGGAGGGCTGCGGGGATGCGAGTGCTTGGGGAGGGAAGGTGGGGAGTGGGGCTTGGCGGTGGCGACGAAGGTGATGATCCCAGTGACAGGGGACCGCTGGACGTCAGCGGAGGCAGGTTGCGGGGTGACGGACATGTGAGTGATGGGTGCACCGAGTGCCAGAGAGGTGGAGGGTAGGGTGGCTGGGGGGTTGGAGGTCGGGTGAGGATGAGAGGATGGGTGAAAGTAAGATCAAGAGGGGCTGAGCGGTCGTGATGGAGTACGCGACGCGTCTCGGGTGGCGCGGGAACAAACTGACGAACACACACACCTTCCTCGCCCTCACCTGCCTCGCCTCCATTAAGGTCCACCAGAGGAAGGCAGAGATGCTGGCAGGCAGCTCGTCCTCGAGGCCCTTGACCCTCGCCCTCCCACCATCCAGGCACGTAGGACTTGCCCGGTGGGCGGCCTTTCGCGGCCGAGCAGGACGTCCTGCCATGGTTGGAGATCGATGGATCGATATGGCAGCTGTGCGACTGCGACTGGCATCAGCAGAACCACACAGCATGTAAACAGGGCACGTAAAGAAGGCATGAAAACAAGCTTGTATTAGTCCGAAACTGCCAGGCACATCTGGGTGATCACGTGCCTGGATCCACCAAACCACCTCCAGCTCCACCCGTCACCACCTCCGACACCTTTGCTGTCGCCGTCGCCGTCCCCGTCGCTGTCAGTCGTCTTCAGCAGGGCCGGGGGCTACTCTGCGCCGCGCGCTTCCGCGTGAGCCTGCCCAGAGGTTTCTGCAATGCGTGTTCACATCCTCTACGCCCAATGATACAGTGTAGCCGCTTAGAAGTTGATCGGCTTGCCGTGGGCTGCCATCGCAGCCTCCTTGAATGCCTCGGAGAGTGTGGGATGCGCGTGGCAAGTCGCGGCAATGTCAGCTGACGACGCGCCGTACTCCTGAGCAAGGCAGGCCTCTGCGATCATCTCGCCGGCGTTGGCGCCGATGACTGGGACGAGTTAGCGGAGGTGCAGAAGATGGGCTGAAACCCGGCGTTCTGGTTACGTACTGTGAGTGCCGAGGACACGGTCGGTGTCCTTCTCGACGAGGTGCTTGACGAAGCCCTCAGTGTCCTGGTTGGTCTTGGCACGCGAGTTGGCGGCGAAGGGGTACTTGCCAACCTTGTACGCAACACCGGCCTTCTTGAGGTCCTCCTCGGTCTTGCCGACCCAAGCGACCTCGGGGTGGGTGTAGACGACCGAAGGGATGACCTCGTAGTTGACGTGGCCGTGGCCGTTCTTGATCCACTCGACGGCGGCGATGCCCTCCTCCTCGGCCTTGTGGGCAAGCATGGGGCCGAAAGTGGCGTCACCGATGCAGCGGACGTTCTTGACCGAGGTGTTGAACTGGTCGTCGATGACGACACGGCCCTTCTCGTCGACCTCGACGCCAATCTTGTCGAGGTTGAGGCCCTTGGTCACGGGGCGGCGGCCAATGGCCACAAGAAGCACGTCGGCCTCGAGCTCCTCCTCCTTGCCGCCCTTGGCCGACTCGACCTTGACCTTGACGACGTCGCCCTCACGCTGGCCGCTGACGACCTTGGTGTTGAGCTTGAACTTGAAGCCCTGCTTCTGGAGCGACTTCTGGAAGGTCTTGGCGACCTCGCCGTCAATGCCGGCACCGCCGATGCCGCCGAGGAACTCGACGACGGTGACCTGGGCGCCGAGGCGCGACCAGACCGAGCCGAGCTCGAGGCCAATGACACCACCGCCAATGACGATCATGCGCTTGGGGACCTCCTTGAGCGAGAGGGCGCCGGTCGACGAGACGATGCGCTCCTCGTCAATCTCAATGCCGGGGAAGGGGGTGACCTCGGAGCCGGTGGCGATGATGACGTTCTTGGCGTCAACCTGGGTCTCGCCGCCGTCGAGGAGCTTGACGTTGATCTTGTCGGCGCTCTCGAACGAGGCCTCGCCCTTGATGTACTCGACGCCGTACTTCTTGAAGAGGTACGACTCGATACCGCCGGTGAGGGCCTTGACCGAGGTCTCCTTGGCCTGGAGCATCTTGTCAAGGTTGACCTTGACCTCGCCGACCTCGATACCGCGGTTCTTGGTGTCGTGGACAATGGTGTGGTAGATGTGCGAGTTGTTGAGCCTTGGCGTCAGCTCGCTCTCTGGACTCTGCCCAGCACAACTTACATGGCCTTGGAGGGGATGCAGCCAACGTTCAAGCAGGTGCCGCCGAGGGCGCCGCGCTTCTCAATGCAAACAGTCTGGGGTCAGAAGCTGGTCCAAGTGGCCCTTCCGCTCCACACGCAAAAACAAGGCCTACCTTCATGCCGAGCTGGGCGGCCTTGACGGCAGCGACGTAGCCACCGGGGCCACCGCCGATGACGGCGAGGTCATAGGGGCCAGCCTCCGAGGCGAGGCCACGGACGCGGAGGAGGCCGCGGGCCGCAGCGTACGACGAAGCGGGGTTGGAGAGGGGGCGGAGGAGGCCCGAAGACTGCTTGGTCAGTCATGCAGCGTCATGGTTCTCGAGCCTAGCGAAGCGGTGGAGGTCTGCACACGGAGCACCACTTTGTGCACCTCGTCGCGCTCTGCTCGATGCTCGTGATGGCATGTACGTACGACAGTTGACCGGGAGAGCATGGTGGATGGGGTGGGAGGATTAGTGGTGAGATGCTAAGGCTAGTGCAGCTTGGGCGTGCAGGTCATATGAACATGGACGTCGCTCCTCCTGGTGGTCCTGCGACGGGCCACCGCCCACCCTGGCCCTGGATCCAAGTTGCCCACGGTGTGCCTGGTTGATTTGGGTGGATTCCACCGTCACCTGTCCAACTGCCGCGGACGGAGGTCCCGGCCCGCCCACGCGGACCTTGCCTCGCCGAGTAAAACCGCCGCCCGCCCCACAAATGTGGCACCCCACCCTCCAGTCTTCTCACTCCTCTCCGTCCTCAACCAATGCATCCACGCCATTATAACTCGCACCAGACCAAGCCAGGGGACCGCGCGTCATCCCCGTCCAAACACCTAGAAGATGCATGCACGGGGCCGGACACAAGACGCGTCGGCGGCGACTTGATCCAAATTTCTTGCCTCCACAAACATCCATGTCGGCATTCAAAATCATGCATGGCGGAGAGCCGGGTGCCGCGGTACACGTCGCTCTTGCCCACCTGCGGGGGTGTCCAATGCTCCCAAGAATGTTGGAAAGGAGGGGCCTCAGCAAAGACCGAATACTTATAAAGTGGGCCAGCACGACTTTTGGGCGCTGTTGGAAACTGGTGGGTGGGTTGTTGGAAACTGGTGGGCGGGGGGAATGGGGCCGAGGCGGAACGGCGGATCGCCCCAGCGCCGAGTCCCGATCCCTCAAAACCAATCCTCTCACTCCTCACAAGCCGCCGGCATGCATCCCTCCAGCCAACCACAAGCCACGCAGCGCAGTGTCACCTCAGGCTGACTGGAACCGCCACATAAATCGGCGCCTGCATCTTGGGTGCTTCATGTTCCATCACCAAAGCTAGGTTATAACCCCTCCATTCCTCTCACGATCAGTGTCGTCACTGGTCCTGGCGTGTGCGTGACCGCGGCATTGGCTGAACACGACTAGGAGTGAGCGGGAGTGGGCCTGGACGCTGAGAGGCATAGAGGGGGGTGGGAAAAGGTGTAATGAGCAAATGGCGAGGGAATGACAGGTGACGTCAGACCAAGTTGACGATGTTGATGGTGATGACGACGGGAACTCTCAACCGTGCGAGTTGCACCACACATCAGTGGCGTGGCAGCACCATGCTAGTCTGTCAACGCGGGAAACGCTGCCCCCCTGCAGCGCGGGACCCTTCAAGTACTAGAGCCTGCTCGCCATCCCGTTCTTCCTCCTCATCACCGATCTCCTCCACTCCATCCATCCAGAGGTATGAGGTTTGCCAAGCTCGGTTCAGTCGCCCTCCTCCTCGGAGCGGCCGATGCCGGTCTCCTCTTCCGCGAGAACAAGCGTAGGTGGTGTAGCAGGCCGTACTAACAACCAGCCGTCTACGAGGACTGGAGCCTCGAGCAGACGCGCGACTTCCTGCTCGCCCAGGGCATCAAGGTCAAGGACTCTGACACTGTCCAGGACCTCCAGAAGCAGGCCGCCAAGCACGCTGACGCCGCCTCGACTGTGAGTGCTTCTCAAGCTTGGTAGGATGGGATCTAATGCTCAGTGGGCTGCCGAGCAGGCTTCGTACGCCAGCATCTATGCCACCGACGCTGGGGCCTATGCCGCGGCTAGAGCCAGCGCGGCCGTCAAGGACGTGAACGCCCAGGTCGTGGACGCGTGGGACGAGTCCCAGCTCCGCGAGTGGCTCCTCGAGCAGGGCATCGTCTCGCCCGCCTCCAAGCCCGAGCAGCTGCGTATCCTTGCCAAGAACAAGGTGTCGCGCCTCTCGTCGGCCATCTTCGGTGGCCCCACCGACACCGCCAAGGCGTCCGGCGCCAGCGCGGCCTCTGAGGCCTCCAAGACGGCCGCGAGCGCCGCTTCCGAGGCTTCCAAGTCGGCTGAGAGTGTCGCCGCCTGGGGCCAGAAGTCGGCTGAGAGCGTCGCGTCGTGGGGAACCAAGTCGGTGAACAGCCTCGCTTCCGAGGGTGCTTCCCACGCCTCGACTGCCGCCGTCTCGGCCTACAACTGGGCGAGCGGCAAGCTCGACGACACCAGAGACTACGTGTTCAGCAAGTGGGACAACTCGGACCTCGAGGACTGGCTCGAGGTCCACGGCGTCATCAAGCCCAACCCCGTGAGCCGCAACGGACTCCTCGCGGCCGTGCGTGAGGCGTACACCAAGACTGTCGGCCCGATCTACAACTCGTGGGAGACCAGCACAATCCACCAGTGGCTCGTAGACCACCACATCGTCACCCCGCCCCAGACCAGACGCGACAAGCTCCTCGAGATGATGCGCGACAACTACTACGACGCCTCGGAGAAGGTCTACACCACCTGGGACGACAGCAAGCTCAGGAACTGGCTGGTCAGCGAGAACGTCCTCCAGACTTCGTCGCCCGACCTCAAGCACGACAAGTACCTCAAGCTCATGGACGAGCACTACGACCACTCGAAGAACGTCATCTGGAGCGCCTGGTCGGACTCGGACATGCGCAACTGGCTCGTCAACCGCGGCATCATCCGCTCGACCGCCGACAAGAAGCGCGACGAGCTCATCAGCTTCATGGAGAAGGAGTACAAGGACAAGACCCGCGCTCCCTACCTCGCCTGGCCTGACGCTCGCATCCGCGCCCAGCTCCGCTCGTACGGCGTCGACGACAAGAAGATCACCGGCCGCACCAACCTCCTGCAGGAGCTGCGTGTGCGCTACGTCGAGAGCGAGAACGCCGTCACCAAGCTCGTCAACCTGATCAAGGCCTACATTGACCAGGCGATCGAGCTTGTGACCGCCACCCTTGGCAGCTTCCTTGGCGTGAGTAGATTTAGTTGTTCAGTTGGACACCGCTGACATCCAGGCCGCCGAGTTCGGTGCCAAGACGGCCGAGGACACGTTCAAGCGCGGCATGTCGAACGCGGCGTCGGTCCTCGACCGTGCCGTCTCCTCCGCCTCGTCGCTGAGCTACGTCCACTCGCGCAGCATCAACAGCGCCGTCACCTCGGCCTCGGTCGAGGCTTCCAAGTCGGTCGACCACGTCCGTGCGCAGGCTCAGGCCTCGGCAGACTCGGTCTCGCACAAGCTCGCGCGCTCGTACTCGTCTGCCTCGGCGTCGGCCGAGCGCAACGCCGACCCCGCCGCCAAGTCGTCCGCCTCGAGCCTCTCCAAGAGACTCAGCTCCGAGTACTCGTCTGCCTCGGCGTCCGCCCGCGCCTCCGAGATCTCGGCCTCGAGCTCGGCCGCCGTCCTGTACACGAGCGCGTCCAAGAGCGCGCAGACCGCTCTGGCGTCGTACTCGAAGAGTGCTGCCAGCGCGCAGGCCTCTGCCTCGTCCCTCTTTGCCCAGGCTACCAAGAGCCTGTCGAGCGCCTACTCTGTCGCGTCGAAGAGTGCCGCCTCTGCCTCGGCGAGCCTCAAGAAGGACCTGTAATGTAATGTCGCAGTTCGTAGCAAGTGAGAGAAGGCCGTGACGAACGGTGTCAGATGTTCCCATGCAACTGTGAAGAAGCAAGTGGCGTCGGACAGGGGTGGAGCGGCGACTGCGCGAACTGCGCCTTGAGCGCTTGGAGCTGTCGGGATTGACTGCGCAGGATAATGTTTGGACGTCTCCGTGATCCGTGTCCGAATATAGAGCTTCGGAGTCCCTGGAACAACCTGGGCGCGGCCTTGCTGCGGAGGGTTGTTCTGTTTCGGGCTGTCAATGACGTCAAAGTTGACCCGAGTGATGGCCCGGTGCAGCAAAGAGTGGCAAAATCAACAGCTTGCGCGGTCACTTGCGCAGTCATGATGCGCGGTTGCTACCCCGCGTCAACCCGGAAGAACTAGACCATCCCACCCCCACGCACTCTGTTATGCTTTTCTCGTTCTCACCCTTGCCACAGCGCGCTCCTTTATGAGCATCTGCCGTACATCTTGCCCCTCTTGATCTCCCACACCTAACAACTGCTCTTGTCATCTTCAACACTCCGTCGATCCCCCTGCCTATCACCCAAGATCTGCCCACTGGCGTTCTTACCCTCCAGCAGCAACATCTACCAACCTCTCCGCCATGGGCAAGGACAAGAAGCTCGACGGCGGGCGCGACAAGACCCCGTTGGAGCCCAGCAAGGGCCCCACGTACACCCTCCGCGTCGTCTTCCATTCTGCACACCACCTCCCCATCGCAGACCTTGGTTCGCAATCATCGGACCCATTCATCCTGGCGCAGATCAACACCGATCTCCCCGTGCGCCACAAGCAGGATCCGCCCGTCCGCTTCCGCAGCGCGACCGCGCGCCGCACCCTCAACCCGCAGTGGGACGCCGAGTGGGTGGTTGCCGGCGTGCCGGCCAGCGGGTGCGAGCTCAAGGTGCGCATCTATGACGAGGACAACGGGACGCACGACGACCTACTCGGCCGCGTGCACGTGCACACTGGACAGCTGGAGGACGGGTTCAAGCTCGAGCCGCGGAAGTACGAGCTGCGGAAGAGCGGAGCCGACTGGCGCGCATGGTCGTGGCGCGCGTGTTTGAAGCCGATGGACGACGAGGCGCGGAAAGAGGTCACCCTCACCATGTCGGTTGAGGTACTGGGGCGCACCAAGGTCGAGGTCGGCAAGGTGTACACCGTCAACAACTTTTGGTGGACACACTACTCGCCCATGCTGGGGCGCGTCGTCAACACGACGTCACCGGACAACAACGACCAGGAGACGGCGAAGTGAGTTGCTCGTCCAGGCGCCTGGAGCTCCCACTGACAGCAGCTTCCAAGCCAACCAGCTCCAGCTGGCCGGCCCCGTTCCCAACGAGCTGTACCACCGCTATGTCGACTTCCACGCGTTTGTCCCTTGGATGTTCGAGTCCAAGGGCCTGCGCGGAAGACTGCTCCACGGCGCTCTCCACCGTCAACACGAGAGTGTGTACCACTATGACGCAGAGAGCGAGTACGGCCGCCTCCCCGGCCCCGGCAAGGCGATGGGGCAGCGTTTCCTCGACATGACGTGCTGGGGCGAGGGTAAACGCATCTTCACATACGTGATCACGCTCGACGGTCTCATGCGCTTCACCGAAACCGGCCCTGAGTTTGGCATCGACATGCTGAGCAAGCACACGATGCACTCGGACGTCAACATCTACATTGCGTACAGCGGCGAGTTCTTTGTGCGCAAGTACCGTAAAGACGCGCCTGGCGAGGACGTTGCAGCCAAGTACAAGCGGAACAGCCTCGACATCGAGCTCGAGGAGGAGGCGGAGCAAGGCGAGAAGTCCGCCGAGGACCCAGGGCTCGAGGTCAAACCGCGGCAACGAGGGCCGGACACTGAGAAGAGACGGCTCTGGAACGCGCACAATCGGCGGCGAAAGGCGCGCGAGGCGCAATACGACGTGCCCCCGCAGGAGACGACGCTGCACGGCCCTGATACGCGGGGACGCTCAACGGATCCGGCCGACTACGAGCTCGTGATCGACAACGACTCGGGCACATACCGCCCCGACAAGGAGCTGCTGCCCATCCTGCGCAAGTATCTCTCGGAGCAGTTCGGCGGGCTGCACGTCGCGGTGCTGAGCTGCACGGACGACGTGGACCAGAAAATCAAGAAGAGGCGCCTCAAGGCCAAGTCCAAGCTCACTGGCCGGAAGCTGTACACGCAGGCGCACGGCTCGAGCTCGAGCCTGTCGAGCAGCGACGAGGAGGCGTTCGAGGAGGGCCGCCACAACCTCAGCAAGCGCGAGCAGGGGCTCGAGTTCGTCACCGACCCGGTCAAGTTTGCGAAGGGCCAGTACCACCACGGCATGGACAAGGTCAAGCGCCACAAGGACAAGGGCGACCAGGAGGGGGCCGACTCGCCCAGCGCCTCAACACCGAGCGCGGAGACGCCCAGCGGCGACGCCTCTCACGAGACCCCGGGCCTCAACGAGAAGGCCGGGCTCGACAACACCCACCCAGTCCCCAGCCTGAACCCCGACACAACAAGCCCGAGCGTCAACGCTGCCACTCGCGATCCCGAGAAGGTTTAGGGCAGTATGTCACGAGATGTCCCACTTGTAGCCACCTTACTAGATTCCGCGGTTAATGCACTCCCTTACGAGCTTCCAGTCACATCATACATAGTGTACATCGGGGCTACAGATCGGGGCTCTACTGGGCGGCAGGGGGCACACCAAAGCCGCCAGTGCTGCCGAAGCCGCCCTCTCCGCGCTCCGTGACGTCGAGGTCGTCGACCTCGACCGCGGGCGCCATGCGCACCTCCTCCAGGATGAGCTGCGCGATGCGGTCGCCGGCCGAGACTGGGATCAGCTGAGGGTCTGACGTGCAAAGCTGAACTCGTGCCGCCTCATGCACTCACTGGCAAAGTCCGAGTCGGAGAAGTTGAAGAGGATGACCTTGATGGGGCCGCGGTAGTCGACGTCGATGACGCCTGCGCCCGTGTCGATCGAATGCTTGGCGGCTGGTGTGAGCGACGTGGAAGGAAAGCGGGGTGATCTGCAAGACTTGTTAGAGCCACGACTCACCGAGACCGGAACGCGGCGCAATGCGACCGTACGTGCCCTCGGGCAGGGCGATCGAGATGTCCGTGTCGACCATGGCCTTGCCGCGCGCGGGGACCGTGGAGGGACGCGAGGCGTACAGGTCAAAGCCGGCGGCTGAGGCCGAGCCGCGCGTGGGGATGATGGCCTCGGGCGCGAGGCGCTTGACGCGGAGGGGCTGGTTCTGGGGTCAGCTACCGGGGGGGCGAGACAGCTGAGTTGAAGGAAGGCGTGGTAAGAGGCTACAGTGGCGGCGAAAAGCATCCCTGGGGATACAGAGATGCTTCCAGTACCAGCTGCCACCTCACAACGCGCCTGAGGAAGGAAGGTGACGTGACTCACCAGCTTGGACGCGCAGGCGCAGGTGGCCGCGGGGTGGATCCACTTGGCGACAGCGCGAGCGGAGGGCATGACGGTGGTGGGGAGCTTGGCGGTGGCCTTCTTGCCGTCGTCGTTGCCCTTGGTGGTGGTGCCGGTGGCGGTCATTTCTTGGATAGAGTGTGTGGTGAGGGGTGACGCGAAATCAAAAGCAATATTTGACGCGTCCCGACGCGTCCGGTGGAGGTCCGGGCTGGTGCCACGCGGATAAACCCGCATATATCTCCGCCGCCACCCACCGATCTCAGCTTGGTGATCGGCGTCAGTGCTCAGCGACTTCAAGTATCAACATCCAGCACGCAACGATGAGCAACACCGCCAACGAGCTCGAGAACGACCCCTTCTACCTCCGGTACTAGTGAGCTCATACCCCTTGAGCGCAGCTGACGCCAGCACCGGACACCAGGGCATGCACGGGCACGAGTTCCTCGAGTTCGAGTACGGGCAGGGTGCGCGGACGTCGTGTCAACGCTGACGGCAGGCCGGTTGCGCTACGCCAACAACTCGAACTACCGCAACGACTCGCTGATCCGCAAGGAGGGTGGGTGGACTAGAGCGAGGGGATCTAATCGCAGTCTACGTTGGCCCCGCCGTCGCCGAGGAGCTGAAGCGCATCGTGCGCGAGAGCGAGATCACAAAGTGCGTCGCGGCGAGATGGGGAGCGCAGGGGGAGCGCAGGGGGAGCGCAGGGGGAGTGCAGGCTGACAGACAGAGAAGACGACTCGGCGTGGCCCAAGAAGAACGTCGTTGGGCGGCAGGAGCTCGAGGTCCGGCTAGACAAGGAGCACATCTCGTTCGAGGTGGGTACGAGCAAGAGGAGACGACGGTGTTGTCGAGCAGGCAACCAGAGGAAGGGGTTCTGTGCACACCGCGCAGCGCTTGCAGCATCCAGTGGCCCTGGCAATGGAGCTGTCCAGCGCATGCCATCCGGACAGTTGCCCGGGCCGATCGTCGGTCGAGCGAGATCTGTTCCTGGATGAGCGAGCTGCCGGGCTGGTGGCTGTTCTGGACGCGCGCGCTGCTCTCATCTACGCCATTCTGAGCCGCTATGCGACGAGATTATTCAGCTGACTCCAGACTGCCAAGATTGGCTCGCTCGCGGACGTCAACGAGAGCGCCGACGCCGAGGGGCTGCGTGTGTTCTACTACCTAGTGCAGGACCTCAAGGTGGGTTACCAGCTGCGCTTCCCTAACCTCCAGTGCTTCATCTTCTCCCTCATCACGCTCCACTTCAAGATCAAGCCCAGTGAGTTGCACGATTGTGCCCCGCTCGGGACCGCAACTGACCGCAGTCCAACAATAGTGTCGCAGTGTGGTGTTCAGAGAGGTTTCGCGCGTGTGAGATAGACCGTATGCATGTACCATGGTGTGTTCAGCGTGGTGTGTCGCTGCATGTCGGATCGGGTGGGCGAGCGCGCGACGAGGCAGAGTTGAGAGAGCGCAGCTGCACATGGTAGCCGGATGCAGCAAGGAACAAGTGCGGGTTGTTGTGCCTGAGGCTTGCGCCATCAGACAGTGGAGAGAAGAACAGTCGGCCCCCGCCCCCGCTCTGAACCCCTCCGGTCCAGCCCCTGTAGCCCACAACCGCGCTCACATGCCGAGGCATACCTCTACACACCTTCTCAACTCCAAGCATCCACCCCTCTCCATCTTCTCTTCCCCTCTCCTCCCCATCCTCTACACCCTCTCCTCCATCCCCCCTGCCCTCCCCGCGGTCCGCGAGAGCGCCCCGCACCCCCAGAGGCCTTGCCCGAACGCGTCGGCGCTGCGCACCTCCACCTGACTCGGCCGATCCGCGATTCGCCGCAGCGGCACGCTGTTCCCCGCTCCGGCTTCTCTCCACCACCAGCAATCATCATCTCTATCTATCGCTTGATTGCCCAACTCTCCTCATCGCCTTCTTGCAGTGGCCGTTGCAACCCCTCCCACGCCACTCGCGACTCGCACCTGGCTCGCCCCACAAACCCCCGCCACGCTTCCGCTTGGCACGCACTCGCCCTTCGGCCCACGGCGGTGCCCGGTCCGAACTACGCGGCCTGCTCCAGACAACGAGCTAGCCCATTGTTCCCATCACCAGGTGTGCTAGAGGTGGCAGCGGCGGCCATCAGCACTGTCCCGCCCAGCGCATTCATCTCTTCCATCCATTCTACCATTCGCCCATCCTCCCATCTCGCCCTCCACTCTCACCCTCGCCCCCCTCGCACCGGTTGTCACCCGACCAGCGGGCGCTCCACTTGATCACCTTCCTCCCACTTCCCCTTCTCCACTACATCCCCCATCATGCCGCTTCCCAGCGGCCGAATCCCTCTCGCACCGGGCGAGTCTGGTTCGCTGCCTGCGCCGGCCTTCCTGGTCCGCTTTCCAGAAGATGCCTGGAACCAACTGGCGGACGCCGCAGCCAACGGCAGCAGCGTCGACTTCACTGTTGACGGGGGAATCGTGAGTGATCTGCAGTGACGAAGCTGATCGACAGAGCCTCAACCTCCCCGGCCAAGATCCGATACCTCTCGAGGCCCACGGCACCGGCACACCCAGCGAGCTCTACTCGTACACTGATGGGCAGCTGGAGCCAGTCGGGAGTGCGGCGGGGCGCCTCTCGGTGCCCTTCACGGCGGGCGCAACGTTTCGCGCGGCCGAGAAGATGGCGCAGAAGAACGTCGCGTTAGAGCGCCAGCGCGCACAGCGCGCTGAGCGCGTGACCGGCAAGCCTGTGGCCGCGGCTTCGTATACGGCGCGCCCGGTCGAGGCTTCGAACTTCCACGCTTCGCCTATACCCTCACACGTCCCCATGGCGCGGACACAGAGCGGGCCGGCGGCGACGTCGATGACGATGGAGCGCATTCCACTCAAGACCCGCGTCGTCCAGCACCTCGCCCTTGGCCCCTCGACGATGCAGGGCATCGTGGACACCGTCGGCGGCGAGATGTCGGACATTGTTCGGACAGTCAATGTTGTGAGTTGCCTGTGCTCGCAGGGGACAACACTGACGATCAGATCGGCGAGGCGACTGGCGGAGACCCTCCCGTGTGGAGGTTGCGCCCTGCACAGTATGCCAAGATCAAGATTCCCGACTGGAAGTACACCTACGACGAGGTCGTCACTGTCGTTGCCCTCGCACGAAAGGCGTTTGAGGAGCTCAAGCTGGCGTCAGATGACTGGGCGCGCTCCGAGCTGGACCGGAAGGAGAAGGAGGCACTTGCGACTGCGCCGCGCGAGCGGTCGCCACCAGAGGTCAAGCCCCCTCCCAAGGCCGTTTCGCCGCCCAAGCCCGCTGTTGTCTCCCCACCCAAGCCCGTCCCTTCGTTGCCTCCAAGTCGTGCTGAGTCGCCAGCTCCAGGGGCCGCCTCAACGAAGAAGACCGCCAAGGACAATGCAGGCCGCACCAAAATTGGCAAGCAGATTGCCAAGATGCGCAGCGAGCACGTCGCCAAGCGCGCGTCAAGCTTGCCCAACCCAAAGAGCACGGATGGCACTGCGAGCCCACGCCTCGGCCCTGCGAGCCCGGAGTCGACGTCGCCCAAGAAGGAGCCGTCGCCACCCAAGGCGGCCAAGGTGGTGAAGGAGAAGCCACCCTCAAAAGCGGAGAAGAAGTCCAAGTCTCCACCCGAGACCAAAAAGCCGACTGCGAAGGAGCGCAAGGCGAGCGGCAAGCGTGCGCGCGACTACACGAGCTCGGACGACAGCGACAGCGACGATGACCGCGGGCGCGGGCGCGCCGTCAAGCCGACGACGAACGGGAAGAAGGCGAACGGGAACGGGAGCGCCAAGAAGCGCCCGTCGCCCGAGTACACGTCGTCGGAGGACGAGAGACCGAAGCGCAAGCGCGCGGACAAGGACAAGGGGCATGAGGAGGAGCGCGCTCTGCCCAGTTTCAAGCGCCGCGTGCCGACGCCTCTCGATCTCGAGCGCGAGAAGAAGTCCAACGGGCACGCGACGCCGGACCGCTCACCGCGCACGCCCGCGAACCCCGACGCGCGCGCTCTGCGCCGCCGCTTCGACGAGCTGTACCCGCAGTACGAGAAGCTGACCGCCAAACTCGCGGACCAGCATGCCGTGGCGGAGCGCGTGCGTGCCGGCGACGAGCCGCCCAGCGCGCTCATGTCCGAGTCGGAGGTGCAGCGCGTCGTCGAGCAGTACAACGGGCTGCACCGCGAGCTCGAGGAGATTCGCAGCTGGTTCAACTAGCATATCAACGGCGTCCCCGGCAGGAGCAGTGACGGGGGAGAGCTCGGTAGGAGCTGTACGGTAGCCACGGCACTAGGTCCGGAGCATGTTTGTATAATCATAGCATCTGCATGGTGTTTGTAAGTACGCCACGCGCGTGGGAGAGGAAGATGGGCGAATGGGCGAAGATGGGCGGTTGGGGCGTTGCAGAATGGGATTGTTGATGTGGTCGAAGTTGAATGAAGGTTTGGATTGAGGAAGTCACTTGCGTCATCGTCGACGCGCGTACATGACCTTTGTTGATTTTCCGCAATCCTCACTCTCTTCACTCACATCTCTCAACCAACATGGAGGACCCATCAGGCTGGTCGCTGACCGAGTCAGACCCCCAGGTCTTTAGCGAGCTGCTCCGCAACCTCGGCGTCAAGGGGCTGCAGGTGGTGAGTGCGCGCGCGGAGCACGAGGCGGAGGCGGAGCAGCTCTCCCCCGTCTCCCTCTCCAGGCAGTGGGCCCAAGCCCTTCGCTTGGACGATAGCTGACCCCAGGACGACCTGTACTCGCTGGACGCGGACACGCTCGCGCAGCTCAAGCCGATCCACGCGCTCATCTTCCTGTTCAAGTGGGTCGGGCAGGGCGGCGGAGAGGACGCGGCGGGCATCGAGATTGACCCTGCCGAGGCGGGCGTGTGGTTTGCCAACCAGGTGAGCGAGACGGGCTGGGCTCACAGCTGGGCTGGGCTGTGAGGCTGTGAGCCCAGCTGAGAGCCATGGGGAGGTGGCTTACGGCTGCCATGGGATCGCTACCATGGGATCGCCCCCACATGCACACACTGACGCGCAGGTCATCAACAACTCGTGCGGCACTATTGCCGCGCTCAACGCCGTCATGAACATTCCCGAGGTGCAGGCTGGGCCCGAGAGCATTGGTGTCGGCTCCGAGCTCAAGAACCTGCGCGAGTTTGGCGCGGGCATGTCGAGCATGGAGTGAGTGCGAGAGAGGGGCAGCAGCCAGCTGGGGTACGCGAGAGCTGTCAACCCTCTTGACACCACACACCACGACACACACTGACACCAGCCTCGGCCACGTCGTCGCGAGCTCGGACACCATTCGCGAGGTGCACAACAGCTTCAGCAAGACCTCCCCGTTCTCCCTCGACCCCTCCGCGATCCCCGAGCGCGAAAAGGACGACGCCTACCACTTCGTGACGTACCTCCCCGTCCACGGCGTGCTGTACGAGCTGGACGGCCTGCGCTCCGCGCCGCTGATGCACGCGGCGTGCGACGACGGGGACTGGCTCGACGCGGCGCGCGAGACGATCGAGGCCCGCATCGCGACGTACCCCCCCGGCTCGGTCATGTTCAACCTGCTCGCCGTGCGGAGTGCCGCGATCCCGCGCCTGGAGCGCGAGATCGCCGCGGCCAGCAACGAGATGGAGCGCTTCCGCCTGTCCGACATGCTCGCGCAGGAGACGGCAAAGGCGCAGGAGGGTGCGGTGGAGAACGCGCTCCGGCGACACAACATGCTCCCCCTCGTGCTGGGGCTGTTTGAGGCGCTGAACGGGAGCAGCATCAAGGCCGAGGTGATTGACGCGGCGCGCGCGAAGGCAAAGGAGCGCAAGGCCAAGGCCAAGGAGGGCAAGGAGTAGAGCTGCCATAGTCCCATAGTCCGTAGAGCTACACTATACTGGCGCGTCATGAATCGGTCTCATCTCTGCAGCACGTCCACTTCCGCACGTTCGTGGCTCCACACACCACTCCGCTCTCTCATGCGCGCGCCCACACTCGCGCCTCGCCGCCGCTCCGCGGCGCCTCGGCTCCTCGCTACCTTTCACTCGATGCATTTTTAACCCCTATCACTCCATCTAGTGGTGGTCGTTCTTGGGGAGGTCGGCCTCCATGGCCTCGAGGAACTGCTGGGCGGTGCCCGAGGCCTCCGACGACGCGGCCTGGGTGGGGGCAGCGTTGTTGCCGAGGGTGGGCTCGGTCGCGTCAAACTTGGACATCTCGCCGGCGAGGTCGCTGGGGACGGCGGGGGCGGCGGGAGCGGCGGGCTTGGCGAACGAGCGGACGTGCTGGGCGTGGGCGTCGGCCGACTGCTGTTAGCGTGTGCTTGGGGGGCGTGGAGATGCGCGCGGCGTAGATCTGGGGTGGAGGAGAAGACGAGATGGAGGTGACCCCGGTCCATCACATCAGCCGAGGTCCTTCCATCTCTTCCATGCCCATCCCTCCCACCTCCATCTCGGCCCTGCACTCCTTCTCCGCGGCGAAACCCACCTTGGCGGGGGCCTTGTACGCCTTGAGCTGGTTGACGTAGAGGTCCTGGATGAGGTCTGGCGTCAGA
>JAMALN010000188.1:0-62857 GCA_023630115.1 Cutaneotrichosporon sp. PK4640
AGCACCCACGGCCCAGAGATGTACCACCACTTTGTGCGCCGCACTGCCGTTGTCGCTGCGCCCGTCATCCAGACGCTCGTGCAGCACTCGCAGCAGTACAAGGACGACCCCTCGGCGCCACCCCCGCAGATCCCTACCAGCGGCCAGGCTGCGCTCGCCTGGCGCCTCCTTGCGACTGAGGCCGTCCGCGCCGCGCGCGACACGTCGCTCGCGCCGCACTATGTCACGACCATGCTCTCGCCGTCGCAGGGCACGCCGCTCCCGCTCCCAAATCTGCGTCTCTTCAACCTCTCGCCCGCCGTCCTGTTCTCACTCGCGGCGCTCACCCTGGCCTCCCCCCAGGTGTTCCCCAACACGCACCCGGCGTACGAGGGCCTCAAGGCCGACCTGCACCAGACGTTCCAGGGCGCCATGGAGATTCTCGGCTCGACTATGCCTTTCTGGGCTGGCAACATCCCGGGCCAGCCGCAGGACGACCTGTCGATGCAGGAGGCCCGCGCCCTCATCCTTGCTCTGTACCCCCGTTCGTCACCTTCCCTCGACGGCAAGACGTCACGCCCAGCCACACCGAGCAACCCTACGGCTCCTCACCAGGCGATCCTGAACTCGGGGCAGCGTGGCTTCATGCTGCAGGTCCTCGCACACAAGTTTAACGGGCCCGCCATCCTCCACAACACGTTGTCGGCCCTCCAGCCCGGTGGCGCGCCTCGCACCGTTGGCTCCATCCCCCTCGAGGACATTCTCTTCGAGCTCACCGAAAACATCACCCAGGACGAGGGCACTGTCGCCGCCGTTATCCAGAACTGGTGGGGCCCCTACATCCTCGACGAGGTCAACCCGCCGGCCGTGTTCGACGAGGTCGTTCACACGATCCACGGCCTCTGCCGTGGCCTGCACGAGGGCAGGAACGTCGACAGCCTGGGCGTCATGAAGGCCTTGGTGGAGACCACCAAGCCCGCCCAGATCCAGTGGGCCGATGTCGTCAAGTCTTTCGACTGTCCCGCAACCCCGCTGGCGTACCCCAACGCCCTCATGCTGGCCGCGCACCTCCTCTTGGTGCCTCCCCAGACGCCCAAGCCCCCCATTGCGGCTCTTCTCCCGGCTTCGCCAACGGACGGAACGTGGACCAACATGTCTTCCCTCCTTTACGTCCTTCGCAACCTCGCGACGTTACCCCCCGACTCGTTGAACCTCTTCACGTCGCCCACATCGCCTCCTCCCGAGGTCATGGCGCGCATCGTCGCGCCATACCCGTCCGATGTCAAGGTCAACAAGACGGTCCGCCAGCAGGCCAAGGACGTCCAGGCAGCCGGCCTGTGGAACACTCTCGGCCTTATCCAGGTTCTCACCCAGGCCTGCACGATGGCCGACTCGGACGAGGCCGCCGAGCGCGAGGACCGCATCGAGCTTGGCCGCCGCGCCACCGAGCTTCTCGACCGCGCGGCGTCGTTAGCTCCTGAGCTCGTCCTGATCGCCCTGGAGAAGCTGCCCAAGCCGCTTCCGTCCCCCATCCAGGCGATGCACCAGAAGATCATGGAGATCTATCTCGTCAACCCGGTCGAGAGTCTCGCGTCGGCATCGCTCCTCTTCCAGCAGCTCTGGGACCTCAACCCCTCGGGGCTCCTGGATAACCTCACCGAGTTTTACGCCGAGGACGAGAACAACCTCGGCAAGGTGGTCGAGATTGCGGCCGACCTCAACATCCTTGACAAGCTTCTCGAGAGCGACAATGTGCACTTTGCGCTCGACGTGGCGACGCTTGCCGCCAGCAAGGACTACTTCACCTTAGACGAGTGGCTTGCCGACATCGTCTCCGTCAAGGACCACGACTTCCTCCAGGCCATGTTCGACTTTGTTGAGCACAAGGTCCGTACGGAGATCGACCACCAGCACCAGCCCGAGTCGCTTCCCGGCCTCATGTTCACGCTGTCGGACGAGGCTTACACGATCTTCCTTCGCGTACTGCGCAACGCCGAGAACCTCGCGCCTGAGGACGTGCGCCGCTTCAAGCACCTCCGGACCGATGTGCTCATCCTTCACCCGCGTCTCCTCAACTTGCGTCCGGGATCCAAGGAGGAGCAGGGCTTCACCGTCGCGACCTACAGCAAGTCGATCAGCGGCCAGGTCGACGAGATGTACCGCCGCATGTACAAGGAGGACGACGAGCTGACGCTGGACAATGTCATCGACCAGCTCACCCAATACTCCAAGTCGAGCGACGCGCGCGAGCAGGAGCTGTTCGCTGCCGCCCTCCACTCGCTCTTCGACGAGTACAAGTTTATCAAGACGTACCCCCACCGCGAGCTCACGATGACGGGTATCCTCTTCGGCGCAATCATCGACTGCCGCCTTGTCAAGGACACGCCTGCGTTTGTTGCGACGAGGTACGTTGCCGACGCCTGCAAGACTGCGCCCCACGAGCCGCCCTACCAGTTCGGTGTCAGTGCGCTGGGCGTTCTCCGCGCATCGCTCGTCGACTTCCCTGGCCTGTGCAGATCGCTCCTCGAGATCCCTGCGTTACGCGAGTCGCACCCCACATACATCCAGGACATCGACGCTGCGCTCGCCGAGCGCGACGAGCTCGACCAGCAGGGTGGCGTCAAGCTTGCCTTCCCTGCGCTCAAGCTGCCCATCCTTCTGGAGGAAGGCGACGACCAGTTCCGCGAGCCCGACCCGACGACTAGAGACAAGATTATGTTCATCGTCAACAACATTGCGCCCAGCAACTATGAGGCCAAGTCGCAGGAGCTCCTCTCACTCTTCAAGGACCAGTGGTCGCGCTGGTTCGCCCAGTACTTCATCGACGTCCGCGTCAGCATGGAGGCGAACCGTCACGACCTCTACTACAAGATCCTCGAGCTCCTCAGCAACCCGCTGCTCGAGCGCCACGTCCTCTGGGAGACGTACCGCAAGGCCCGCGACTTGCTCAACGACGAGAAGACGCTTCAGTCCACCTCGGACCGCCACCACCTCAAGACAGTCGCGACGTGGCTGGGCCGCATCACACTCGGCCGCCAGCTCCCCATCAAGCATCGCGAGCTGTCGCTCAAGGACTTACTCATCCAGGGCTACGACAATAAGCGCCTCATTGTCGCCATTCCTTTCGTCTGCAATGTGCTTGCCGCGTGCCAGGGCTCGATCGTCTTCCGCAAGCCCAACCCGTGGTTCATCGCGATCATTCGCGTCCTCGTTGAGATGTACCACTTTGGCGACCTCAAGCTCAACATGAAGTTTGAGATCGAAGTGCTCTTCGGCAAGTTGGGCCTCCAGCTCGAGTCCGTCGAGCCCTCGGAGGTGCTGCGCACCCACGTCCCACCGCCCCAGCCTCAGCAGAACGTGCCGAACCGTCTCGAGCTGGAGCTTACGCGCCACCTCAACATCAACGAGGCGACGAATGGCGTCCAGCGCTTCAACGACCCCCACAGGGACGAGCAGTTCAACCACCACCAGGCGATACAGCACGAGACCGCTGTGCAGCAGGCGCACCAGCAGTTCATGGAGCACGTGGAGCAGCTCATCCGGGACCTGCCGGAGCAGTTACGTTTCAACTCGGACCTCGGCGTTCTGCAGGCCCCGACGTTCAAGCGCATCGTCTTCCACTCGATCGAGCGCGCCATTCGCGAGATTGTCGCGCCCGTTGTGGAGCGCTCGGTTACCATCGCTGGCATCTCGTCTCGCGACCTCGTCCAGAAGGACTTTGGCACCGAGGGCGACGTCACCAAGATGCGCAAGGCTGCCCACCTGATGGTCCAGAACCTTGCCGGCAACCTCGCCCTCGTCACCTGCAAGGAGCCCCTGCGCACCAGTCTGATGGCACACATCCGCGCCTTGGTGAGCCAGAACGGCTTCACCGAGGAGAACGTGCCCGACGCCGTCATCTCGGGCGTCGTCAACGAGAACCTCGACATTGCGTGCAACGTCATTCGCCGCGCTGCGATGGAGAAGGCCACCCGCGACATAGACGTCAACCTCCAGCCGCAGTTCGCTGCCCGCAAGGCCCACCGCGACTCGCGCAGCCAGCAGCCGTTCTGGGATGGCGCGTCGTTTGGCGTTGTCATCTCGCACACTGCGCTGCCCGACCCTCTGCGCCTGCGCCAGGGCGGCTTAACGGCCCAGCAGCAGCGCGTCTACGAGGACTTTGCCGAGTCGGCTCGCCCCGACCTCCAGGCCCAGCAGCCTGGCGCGCACGTCAACGGCGGTGAGGGCTACCTCCCCAACTACCGCGAGTTTGGCCTTGCCGATGGCGGCCTCGCTCCCCCCGATGTCAAGCGCGGCCCTTCGCCCCGATTCGACGACCTCGTCCAGCAGGAGCCTGTTGTCGCTCTTGCGCCCCAGAACTCGATCGAGAAGTTCCACGAGGTCATCAGCGAGATCGAGAAGATCATCCCGCACACGCCGGCGCAGGGCCTCAACCAGCTCGACGAGGACCACGAGCTGCGCAACCTCATGCGCGCCGTCATGGCGATAGGCCAGGCGTCTCGCGAGTCGAGCACGCTCAACATCGCGCAGAAGATTGTACAGTTGCTGTACAAGACCGAGTCGCCCCTCGGCCGCGAGGTCTACACTGTCCTCCTGCAGCAGCTGTGCATGTTCCAGCCCAAGGTCGACCGCGAGGTCAAGCAGTGGCTCGTCTACGCCGAGGACCCGGTGAGCTCTTCGAGAGCCTACAAAGCTAACCAACAGCGCAAGTTCAACGTCGCCGTCACGGCCGTCCTCATCCGGGCGACGTTTATTCGCGTGCCCGAGCTCGACGCGCAGCTCGCCAAGCAGATGTCGCGCGGCTACTCGCCCGACCTCGTCAACTTTGTGGCGCAGCTCATCCGCGAGTGCTCGCTCGGCTCGCAGGCCATCGTCACGCGCAACGCCTTTGCGATGTGTGTCACCCAGCTGCTCAAGTCGCAGGACCACGGTCACTCGACCCCTGCCGCTGACCAGCTTCTGGACGACTTACGCGGCGAGTCGATCCACGACAACAAGGGGGCGACCGTGGACCCCAGCGTTCAGGAGCGTCTGCAGCACTACTTCTTCGAGTGGGTGCGCCTCTTCACCGAGAACCCCAACACCCCCGAGGTCTCGTTTGTGCCCTACATCACGTGGCTCCAGAACGACAACATCCTCAGCGGCGAGGACGTCTCGACGGCGTTCTACACCTCGGCGATCAAGGCCGCCGTCGAGTGCGACATGAAGTCGGAGAACGGCCAGTGGTTCGGCACCGACTCGCTCGCCAAGCTCATCATCCTCATCGTCAAGAACTACGGCGACAAGAGCGGCCCCGGCAGCGTCACGCGCACCGTCTACTACTTCAACAAGATTGTCACGATCATGTCGTACAGTCTTGTGCGCGCGCAGCTCAACCCCGATGAGCAGTTCGACCAGCGCCCGTGGACCCGCTTCTTCACGAGCATGCTCTCAGAGATTGCGTCGATCGAGGCGTCGCTGCCCGAGACCGCCCTCGGTTGCCTTAAGAGCGTCGCCAACGTGCTCGGCATCGTCCAGCCCACCTACGCGCCGCGCTTCGCGTTCGGCTGGTTCTCGATCGTCTCGCACCGCCTGTTCATGGCCAAGCTGCTCGTCGCCCCCCGCCAGGAGGGCTGGGCCGACTACCACCGCACGCTTATGTGGCTCCTCCGCTTCATGTCGCCCTTCATCAACGCGGACGTTGACAGCAACAACAACATGGGCCCGGCGGCACGCAGCCTCTACAAGGCGACGCTGCGCATCCTGCTAGTGCTCATGCACGACTTCCCGGGCTTCCTCGTGGAGTGCTACCACACGCTCTCGATGGCCATCCCGGCCCACTGCGTCCAGCTCCGCAACATCATCCTTGCGGCGTTCCCCACTTCGGAGGCGCCGCTGCCGGATGTTTACAAGCGTCTCGAGGAGCTCGTTCCCGAGATGCAGACGTTCCCTCGCGTCCGCTCCGACCATGTGAGCGCGCTGAACTCTGGTAACGTCAAGAATGCGATCGACAGCTACGTGCACAACACGTCGCCCAACGGCGCGCTCATCGTGTCCGAGCTCAAGAACCGGATCGCGGTGCAGAAGATGCTCCCCGACAACACGTCGACAACGGTGTGGAACCACACTCTGCTCCACGCCACTGTCTTCTACCTCGGCACCTCGGCGGTCCACCGGCACTACATGCACACGGGTGTCGCCGACTTTGACCCCAAGGACCCCGCCGTCCCGCTGCTGCTCGGCCTCGCGCACTCGCTCGATGCCGAGGGTCAGTACCTCATGCTTTCGGTTATTGCCGACCAGCTCCGCTTCCCCTCGGCGCACACGTCGTTCTTCGCGCACCTCATGCTCTACATGTTCAAGGTGTCGACCGACTCTGCGATCGCCGAGCGCATCTCGCGCGTGCTCCTCGAGCGCGTCATCGTCGCGCGCCCGCACCCGTGGGGCCTCATCGTCACCTTCGTCGAGCTGCTCGAGAACCAGCACTACGGTTTCTGGGACCAGCAGTTCGTGCGCGCCGACGACGAGATCTACCTCATGTTCCGCCGCGCTCGCGAGGGCTTTGGGGCGCAGCCGCTCTAACCTCTCCTCTCCAGGGTTCCCCTCGGCTTTTCATTATGTTTGTGACAGTAGCATCCCCTCGTCCCCTTCTTCTTGCGGGCCGCGACTCACACCCCTCGGCGGCGCGTCGGATCCCACCCGACGCGGCGCCGCCTCGGCCGCTGGCGCGGCAATAGAGAGAGAGAAGGGGTTCCGTGAAGATTATACCCTGGCCCACCTGGGCCTCTGTAATAGCCCCGCGCGGCTGCATACAACTGCAGCCTCGCGGGGACCTTGTATACTAGTCACTGCAATGCATGGCACGTCCACATCTGTAGCTAGAGCGTGTAACAACACGCGGGTCTGCGGGCGAGTCTGTGTGCACAGCGAGCAGGCAATGAGTAGGGGAGTAAAGCGAAGCCTGGTCCGTCTGCCTGTGTCTTTGAGCCGGAGTGCCTCCAATGCCAGCGAGCATGCGGTCAGAGCCAACCTCTCCCGTTCAGGCGGAGCGCCATGGCACCAGCCAAGGCGAGCGGACAGCGGCACAGGGGCGCGTGTACGTCAATGGTGGGTCAATGGTGGGTGTACATTTACAAGTCGTCTATGAAGCTATGGTCTACGGGGCTAGCTGCCCACACTGACGGGCGCATAGCTCCCATGCGCCGCCATCTGGCGCTGCCGCTGATATCCAAGGATACGCGCCTGCAGAGCGTCGGGGAGCAGCGCCTCGCCCCACTCGCGCAGGTCCGTCGGCTGCCCGCGCGTCTCGATCGCGCGGCGGAGTCTGCGTCAGCACGGCTTCTCCTCTTTGACGCTGGTCAACTCACTTGGCCCGCACCCCCGCAAACAGCAGCATCCCCACCACGAGGAACAGGAAGGAGGTCACGATGATCTGGTCCCGCGGCGAGTCGCGTTCTGCCGTCAGCCTGCGCCGGTAGCAACCCACTGAAGCACCGCGCCTCGACGTCGCCCTCCGTGCCCGTGCCCGTGTCCGTGTCGAGTTCGGGGACGGTCGCGCCTGCGGTCAGCTCAACGACATCGACATAATGATAGCTGAAGATAGATGGAGAAGCAGACGGGCAGGCGACACGGACACCCTGTGCCTCGCCTTGCCCGTTGGTGATAGGCCGTGCCCCCCGTCGGCCTCTCTCCAGCGGTGACTCTTCGGTCCTTCCACGCCTCCCCTCACTCGCCTGCCCAGCCTCCCGTCCACCAAGTGGTTCTTGTGCGCTTCTCGCTCGCACTCGCCCGCGCCCGCCCGCGCGCTCGCTTACCCTTGCAAATCGGGAGCTTGAGGTCGAGGCAGAACTGGCGCGTGCAGCTCAAACACGGCTTTGAGAGGTCGACGTTGGGCCGGTCGAGTGCGACGATCGTCGAGTTGGAGAAGCAGATGCCTGTGATTAGATCCATTCTGCCCCGCCAAGCACGCACACTTGCAGTAGCTCGTGACGCTAAAGAAGCCCGCGTGGACCTGCAGCAGCGCTGCAAAGGACCAGAGGAGGAGCGATAGCCGCATGATAAGAGATGGGGGAGGAGGTGGAGTGGAGTTGAAAGTGGAAGTGGGTGGATCGGATGTGCCGACGGATGATGAGGTGGGTGGCGGGAGCAGCCAAGAAGCCGTGCCTGAAATCTTGCCAGTGACGCTCACCAGGTCCTTCATCGCCATCACTCCTCCTTTGGCCATTTCTCTCTCTCTCTCTCTTCGTCTCTCCATCCTCCCATCCTCCTCTCTCTACCCTCTCCCCCACGCAATGCCCCGCGCAGATAGCGCCTGACCAGCCTCCCTCACTACTACGCCCCACCACCACCACCACCATCCCGCCCCCACCGGCAGTGCGCACGGCCAGCGTCATGGCCGAGCGCGGGCACCGCGAGCGCGAGCGCGACCCGCGCGACCACAAGGAGTCGCCCACCTCCCCCACCTCGGCCACGAGCGTGCACCCCCTCGCGTTCCTCCCGAACCTCTTCGGGCGGCGGAGCACGAGCCACAAGACTAAGGCCGCGGCGCCGGGCGTCACCCGCACCTCCATTGACGAGGGCAACCCCCTAGGCTCGCCCCCGGCGGGAAGCGCGGCGCTGCCCGCCGCAGGCTCCTCCGCTGCGGGCGCCGCCTTCGGGGGCAGCTTCCACCTCGACACCGCGCTCGCCCTCCTCGCGCCCGGCGCGACCAAGACCACCGCCGAGCTCGTCGAGATCGTCAAGGCCACGAGCGTGCACCTTGCCAACGCGCTGCTCGACCACTCTCCGAACGATGCCGCGGCGCCGGGGTTGACGGAGCTGGGGCTGAGCGCCGCCGACCTGCGCACGCTGTACGCGCGCGCGATGGAGCTCTCGGACCCAAAGCAGGACTACAATCTCCGCACCGCCGCGATCCGGCTGCTCGCGGTCCTCCTCGGCGCCGCGCCGCCGCGCGACTCGGTCCTCGACGAGAACCCCTACGACCTCCCCTCCTCCGTCTCCCGCCGCGCCATATACAGGCTTATCACCACCTTCTCTGGCGGTACGGGGATGGCGGCTACGAACCAGATCTACGTCGAGGTTGGGGCGCTCAAGGCGCTCACGCGCGAGGGCACCATCGTCGACGGCATGGAGGGTATTCTCGGTTGGATGCTGCGGACGTTGACCAACCTCATGCCGTACTGGATCCAGTGGTGCTCGTCGCCCGACGACGCACCCGAGACCGAGGGCAAGGACACGCCCTTTGGCCCCATCAAGAGTGCGTCGCCCGCCGTCGCCGCCGCCGCCATGATCGACCTCATGGAGAGCATTGTGCAGAACCGCATCGCGCTCTTTGCACCCAGCGAGCTGTCGCACATCGTCCGCCCCGTCATCGACTTTGTGTGGAAGGGCATCGTCGTCGCGCCGCCGACCCCGCCGTCGCCGGGCGTGCACCTCTCCTCCTCGCCGTCCATCGGCCACCGCCCGACGCACCCCGCGAGCACGACGACCACCCACGCCATTCCGCAGGCCACGCGCAGCAGAATGGAGGTGCGCCGCACGGCGTCCTTGACCGTCGGCCGCGTCGAGCCCTTCCCCTCCGGCTCGGGCGCCATCAAGCCGCCCAAGTCGCCCGTCCGCGCCGCCGCCTCCCGGCAGGTCAAGTGGAGCCGGCCGTTCAAGAGCCTCTGCGCGCTCGTGCACATGCTGCTGGAGAACACGACGATCAACGACGACCTCTTCGACGAGATGTTCGAGCTGCTCTGCTTTGTGTTCGGGCAGGACGAGGTCGACGCGATGATGGACGCGGACATGCAGCTCGGCGCCAACGACCTCGTGCGCGCCATGCTCAGCACCTCGTCGGGCCGCCGCGGCGAGCTCGCCCTCCGCAAGGCGCTCGAGGGCAAGCTCGTGCTCACGCAGACGGACGGGCGCCGCACACCCGACGTTGAGCGCAAGGTTACGCGCGGGGCGGTGATCATCGCCCGCGTCGCCGTCGAGGACCGCGAGTTCCGCGCCCAGTGCGGGCTGAGCTTCTCGAGCCTCTGCCCGTCGCTCATCGCCGCTGAGAGCACCTCGCGCTTCCCCGGCAAGGCGGAGGCGCGCGCCGCCGAGTGGGCCAAGTGGGCGCCGGTGGACGAGGAGATTCTCACCTTCCTCGACACGCACCTCGCTGCCCTCGAAGGCGCGAACACCGCGAGCGAGCTCGCCGTCGACGACGCGTGGACTGAGGGTGAGGCCGCGAGCGAGGTTCTCGATGCGCTCCGCCCCGTCGCGGAGGCCGGCGCGGGCAGCATCCCCCGCACGCTGCTCACGGGTGAGGGCTCGCCCTTCTCGGCGCATTTCTCCGCCCTCGCCCACCGCATCCCCGCTGCCATTGGGCGCCTCAACTCGCTCCTCCACTCGTCGTCGTCGTCCTCCGAGAGCCCGTCCCCGCCCGCCCCGTTCTACCACCCCAAGTACATTGCGCTCCTCCTTGA
The DNA here is from genome assembly GCA_023630115.1 of Cutaneotrichosporon sp. PK4640. Lineage (NCBI taxonomy): Eukaryota > Fungi > Basidiomycota > Tremellomycetes > Trichosporonales > Trichosporonaceae > Cutaneotrichosporon > Cutaneotrichosporon sp. PK4640. The sequence goes on from JAMALN010000188.1 coordinate 10,416, forward strand.
CCTCGGTACACACCTGGATGAGGAGACGGCCGGCCTCGTGATCGACTACTACACCCGCGAGTGCCTTTGCTTGCCCTTTACGAGCGGGTGGATCCAGAACATCTGGCAGCTCCTTGAGGCCTTCGGGCTACACTACGACCTGCCGATCGCCAGAGTCCGCGTCTCCCACCTCCTCTACCACGACATCTACGGGTATGTGCAGGACCTCCCCGAGCACCGCGCGACGCTGGTGGAACAGGTCCTGGTGCCCTACCTCTCCAAGTGGCTGCCAGACGAGACGGACAACGACTTGCTGTGCGAGGCGCTCGACGTGCTCGTCAAGGCGGCAGTCGCCGAGACGCAGGAGAAGGACGAGGACCGGCGGCGTGCGCGTGCGCTCAAGCGTCAGGCCGAGCTCGATGCCGAGGACGCGAGCGCCCTCCCGTCCCAGGAAATGGTTGACTCGGTCTCGGGTGGCAGCTTCGACGCCATCCGCTCGCTGCTCACCAAGCTGGCCATGACGAGTCCGTGCAAGGAAGCCGCGAGTCACCTCGCCTCGCACGTCTCGGTCGGGACAGTGGGGAGCGGTGTCATGTCGCCTACGTCTGCGTCAGGCGAGGGCCTAACGAAGGAGGGACGCGGCAGCCGCGAGGGCAGATCTAGAGAGCCCGGCGGCCTGCGCTCCCTCATGCGCACGCTCTCCCCGAGCGGTGCTGGCGCGCCGGAGCGCACCTCGCCCCCGCAGCAGAACGTCGGCGCGCTCTTCGCACAGGGCGACGATTACTTCTCCGCTAACCCCGGTCGCCCTCAGCACCTCAACTGCAAGAGCTTACACGCCGTCAAGGCGCTTATCGCCATCTTCACCCGGCTCGCCTTCACGACCCCGCTCGCCGGCTCCCAGTCGTCGCTGCGGCCAGTGCGCACGCCCGCCAGCGCCCGCTGCCTCGAGATCTACCGCGACCTGTTACACCTCCTGTACAGCATCAACGACGGCGCCGGCCGCCTGCCTGCTAAGTGCCCGCGCGGCCGCCTCGTCGTCCTGCAGTGGGCGATGCGTCTCCGCGCGGACAGGAAGCACCGCATCCTCTTCCGTGCCGACCTGAACCGCTTCGTCATGCCCTTCGCCGAGACACTCTTCCGCACCAAGGAGACCGAGGAGGCGATCCGGGCCCAGCTCGAGGCTGAGGAGGCGAGAAAACGCGCGCGCGCCGAGCGCTCCTCCGCCACCCAGCAGGTGCGGGAGGACGAGCGCGGGCGCTCGCGCGGCTCCGACCTCAGCGCCGGCGCGCGCTCGCGCTCCCGCTCCAAGGCGGCGGGCGGATTGCTGCGCGCCCCGGGCCCCGATCGGCAGGAGTCATACAACCCCCTCTGGGTGCTGCCTGAGTACGTCAACTTTGAGACGCCGCCCGACAACCACCCTTCCGAGGGGCTCCTCACGTATGACCCCAACCACCCGAGCTTGCGGGTGCGGGACGCGCCGCTCGTCGAGGGCGCGTGGCTCCCCGTTTCCGAGTACGTGCGCGTGCTGAACGGCATCCTGCGGTGGGAGAACGACTGGGAGCTGGTGTCGTATGTGCTCTGCTATCTCCCGCAGCAGCTGGGCAACAAGCACTTCTTCCACGGCACGCGTGCGGTGAGAGAGATCAAGGGTTTGCTGCGCGTACTGTGCGACGGCATCCTCGAGACCGACTCGCGGTGGGAGCGGCGCTACAACATACCCTCCTTCATCCGCCGCCCGCACATCAACAATATGGCGTACCAGGGCCTGTCGATCCTCGTGTCCTACCGCAGCGTGCTGGACCGCAACGAGTCGGAGCGCCTCATCGCGGCCTTCGTGAACGGCCTCGAGGCTAACGCGCTCCTCGCCAAGCCCTGCATCCAGGCTCTCACGATCTGCATCTACGAGCTCGAGGGGTATGTCGCCAAAGCGCTCCTGCAGATCCTGCAGCGCGTGCAGCAGATTCTGTCTATTCCCAACGTCGCCGTGCACATCCTCGAGTTCCTCGTCGCGCTCGGCAACTCGCCGCTCTACAAGAACTTTACGGACGAGCAGTACCGCCAGGTCTTTGCTGCGGCGGTGGGGTACATCGCCGAGCACAACATGCGCTCCGACACGTCGGACAAGGACTTTGCCGCCAACCGCGAGAGTTACACCCTGTCGCAGCACGTCATCGGGTTGGCGTACCACGCCATCTACCTGTGGTTCCTCAACATCCGGGTGTCGCAGCGGACTCGGCACGTCTCGTACCTCATCAAGGGCCTGCTGCACGCCAAGTCTCAGCGCGGCGCCATCGACGAGCGCACAGAGGTCTGCTTCGACTGGCTCGCGCGATACGCGTACGGCAACGCGGACCCGAAACCCGCGCAGAGCTTCCTCTCCAAGGCGGTCATGCTCAAGACCAACAACGAGGAGACGGCGCCCAAGAGCGTGTCGTGGATGCTTGGCGGCGCCATCGTCACCGTCACCTCCCACCAGCGCAGCGGCTGGGCCACGATCACCACCACACGCCCTACGGGTCAGACGAGCGTCATAGCCAAGCTGGAGAACGTGCCGCTCCTCGATTTGGGCGAGGACAATGCCGACCTGAGCAGCTTGCCGGCGTTCTTGATGGCGAACCGCGAGCTCCGGCGGGACATTAACGACATTCACGCGACCGTGCAGGCGATCGAGGAGGGCGAGGAGGCCGCAGAGAAGGACAAGGACGACAAGAAGGACAAGGAGGAGGAGAAGAAGGACGACAAGGCTGTCGACAGCGAGGCCAAGTATGACGTTGCTACGGCGAACGACGAGTTCGACCCCGCCGCCGTGGACATTGTCACCGTGAAGCCCCCGCCGCCGAAGGACGAGGCCGGCGCCAACTTTGTGTGGAGCGGCGCGACGCCGTCCCAGCGCCGCAAGGACGTGACGGTGGAGCCCTCGTACCTCGCGCTGCAGCTGCTGAGCTCGTACCCGAACAACGACCTGCGCGTACCGCGCGGTATCCTGATCCCCCCGACGCCGAAGAACGAGCGCGCGCTGCGCGGCATCATCAACACGAGCGTGATCAACACGTTCAAGATTGCGGTGCTGTACGTCGGGCCGGGCCAGACGAACGAGACCGAGATCCTGGGCAACGTCGACGGCTCGCCCCTCTTCCTCGACTTCCTCGCGGGCCTGGGCCGCATTATCCGCCTCAAGGGCCAGGTCGACGTGTTCACGGGTGGCCTCGACCGCGAGAACGACACGGACGGCCTGTACGCCTACGCGTGGTGGGACGACCTCGCGCAGATGATCTTCCACGCGCCGACACTCATGCCCAACGTCCCCCACTTCCCCGAGTACACGAACAAGAAGCGCCTCGTCGGCAACGACTACGTCAAGATCATCTACAACGAGTCGGGCGCCGACTTTGCCTTCGACACCATCAAGACGTCCTTCAACTTTGTGAATATTGTCATTTCGCCGTACGCGACGCGGGACGCGGCGGACGCGGGCTCGCTCCTCGCCAGCGCGGGGCCGCAGGAGACGTTCGGGCCGCGGCGGGACGAGTGGGGCGGCGACAGCGAGGACTTCTTCAAGGTCGTCCTCCAGGTGCGCCCGGGCATCCCCGACTTCTCGCCGATCGGCGAGTACAAGCTCGTGTCGCGGCGCAACCTGCCCACGCTGGTGCGGCAGATCGCGCACCAGGGCAACAGCATGGCCGTGCGCTTCCAGCACGTCCAGGGCGCCGTGGACGCCCAGTCGGCAGAGTACATCACCGACTGGCGCGCGCGGTACCAGTCGATGCAGCGGCTGCGGAACATGTGAGTGGCGCGGGCGTGGCGGAGCGAGCGCCGCCGCGCAACTGGAAAGAGTGAACGCTGACCCCAGGCTGCCGAAGGAGGAGGCGCCCAAGGACGCGCAGGAGAGCGAGGAGCTGCTCCGAGAGTACGTGCCCGCCTTGACACCACTGACCCCAGCTTCTCGCGCAACTTTACGCCCATCGCGCCCTCCGAGTCATAGAAGAAGAAGAAATCAAAATGTGGATTATCATGCACATGTCTGCTTGCATAGTCTACAGTGTGTGTGTGTGTCGTGTGTCGATGGGCTGCCGAAGCCCGCTCCATCCATGATCGTACCGGTGTCTCCCCTCGCATGCTCACTACGCCGCCGCCGAGCGCGCCTCCCTGATCCGCAGCTCGCGGAGCATCTCCGCCGCCGAATCGCGTTCGGGCAGGTTGCTCTGGGCAATCCTCTGGAGGTACTGCGCAGCGAGCGCCCACTCGCCACCCTCGCGGCTCTCCCACTCCGCGACGGCCATATAGCTCCCCGCCAAGGCGCTCAACGGCGCCTCATCGCGTATCCCAAGCGCGAGAATCTTGCGGTGGTACTCGACAGCCTTGGCGGGCTCGCCCTCGGTGGCGTACAGCGCCGCCAGCTTTGCGAGAATGTCGGGCGTCTGCTTGTGGTCTGCGCCGAGCAGGGCGCGGGTGTGCGCGCTAATGGCGTCCGGGACCCGCCCGAGCTGCTCGTACACGGCCGCGAGCGCCGACCACATGCGGCAGTCGTACGGCCGCAGCGTCGTCGCCTGGTTGTAGTACTCGACGGCGTAGTGCGCCATGTCGAGCAGCTCGTACGCCTGCCCGAGGCCGTACCACGCGCGGTAGTCTTTGGCGTTGACGTCAATCGCCTTGCGGTACGCCTCGATGGCGGCGTGCGTGTTCTTGAGCTCGACGAACTCGTGCCCCATCAGCGTCCACGCGGGCAGGTAGTCGCGGTTGAACATTAACGCGCGCTTGAAGTACTGGATCGCGCGCGTGTGGTCCCCGCGCGACGAGTAGTAGTTGCCGATGAGCGTGCACACCTCGGGGCGGTTGCGGTCGATCTCGGCGTACTGGTGCGCGAGCTGGGCGAGCTTGGTCTTCTTGTTCACCACGTACAGCATGTTCGAGTAGATGTCGACCTCCTCCATCCGGTACGGGTCGACGGACTGGACGTGGTCGAACTGGACCTCGGCGGCCTGGAAGTCACGCATGTGGTAGTACACCATGCCCTTCTGGGCGATAAGGTGCACGCTGCCGGGGAACGTGTCGAGCAGCTCGGTGATCATGGTCATGACGAGGTCGGTCGCCGTGTGCAGGTCGAGCATGACGTTGATGGCAAAGAAGGTGCGCATCGGGCCCGACGGCAGGCGCTCCTTGATCTCGATAAACTTGTCCGCCGAGTCGATGAGCTGCGCGAGCTGCGTCCACGCGCTCCAGTTGTACGGGCGCCCCTTGACGCTCTCGACGAAGCACTCGACTGCCGCCTCCCGCTGCTCCAGGCGCATGTGCAGCAGCCCGCGCAGGTAGAGGAGGTAGGGGTCGGTGTCGCCCTCGATCTCGCCGAGCAGCTTGTTCAGGGGCGGGAAGAGCGCGTGCCGCTCCTGCTTGGTGTCGAGGAAGTGGCCGAGCGACTCCTGCGCCTTCCGGTCCGCACTCAGGTACGCCGCGTACGTCCGCAAGAAGCGCGAGCGGGCAGACTTGGCGCCGGCCAGGGTCGCGACGACGCGGTCGTGCTCCTTGATGTCGTAGTAGCTCTTGGCGAGCTGGAACGTGTCCTCCTCGAGCTCGTCGTCGTCGATGATCGACACGTCCGACTCGAAGCTCATCTCCGTCATGATGCTCCCCCGCCCGCGGAGGGGCGGGAGGCCGGCCTGCTGCGCCGGCGGCGAGAAGGGGAGGTAGGGGCGCACGCGCGCCTCCTTGGGCAGCGCGGAGAGGAGCTCGCATGCCCTGGGGTTAGACTGGAAGTACAGGCAGCTCACCACTTGGCAGCAACCAACAAGCCGCGGTCCTTGAGCTCCCTGTTGGTGCTGCGGAGGTCGTGGGCGATCTGGGCCTTGTCTTCCAGTGTCAATGGCGGCATTGTAGAATAGAGTGGGTGAATGTGGAGGTTGTTGTTGATCCTTGGTTGCGGCATGACGCGCGACGCGCCACACACACCGGCGGTACCAAATTGCCGCGCCTCGATTCGCCACCCAACCACCCCTCGACTCGTCGTGTGATGCTTCTTTCACGTTCCCCATCATCCATCCACCATCAACCACAGCCGAGTACAGTAAACTCTCCCCGTGATTGATTTCTCACCATGTCGACAGGGAAGCGAGGCAGCTGGCGCGATGCGTATCTCGACCGCGGCGAGCGCGACCGCGACCGGGACAGAAGGGAGTATCGCGACGACAGGCGCGACCACGGCCGGTATGCGCGCGACCGCGACTACGATCGGCGCGACCGTGACCGCGGACCCTGGCGGGGCGACAAGCGGTGCCGCGACGACGCCGAGGAGGGCGAGTGCGTCATCGATCCCGGACCTGCTGACCGCAGGATAACGTCCCCGCGCCGCAGTGCGTCCCCGATCCGCCCGAGCCCGCGCGATTCGCCACGCCGCCTGGCCCCCTCCCCGCGCCGGGACCTGCCCTCGCCGCGTCGTGACTTCCGCTCGCCGCGTGCTGATCGTGAGCGTGAGGAGAGGCGGGGCAGCTTCGGCCGCGAGCCCGAGCGGCGCCGGAGCTTCAGCCGCGACCGCCCCGCCAGCCGCGAACCTGAGCGCCGGCAGCCGTCGCCGAAGAAGGTGAGGTTGGCTGAGCCTGAGCCTGAGCCGGAGCCGGAGCTGCCGGAGGAGGAGGAGGACATTGAGAAGAAGCTCGAGGAGAAACGGCGGCGGCGCGAGGCCATCGTGGCCAAGTTCCGCGCGGGGGAGGGGAGTAAGCCGCCCCTCAGTGCTGTCACTAGTGCCGCCGGTTCTCCGAGCACAGCCGCTCAGCCGCTCCCGTCTGGAGCGGAGAGCGTCACGAGCAACGGAATCAACACCGAGTCGGGTAAGTCAGCTAACGACAAGCATCTTGAGCTGACAGCAGGCGCCACCCCCCTGCTCAAAGCACTTGGTACGCGCTCTATAACTGGGGCACCGATCGGTGCGACAACCCCGGGAGCGAGCGGTGCTGGCACCCCACTCGGCTCGGAACCCTCCCTCCCATCCACGCCCATGGGCAAGGACTTTGACCTCGAAAAGCACGGCGAGAAACACGCCGAGGGCGAAGGTGTCTCGGCCGCCGAGTACGATGACGCCAGCGACAAGGCGGAGCGCGGCGCACGCGTCGACCCCGCCATCAAACCCCCGCCACCGGCAGAGGACGAATGGGAGGAGGTGGAGATCGAGGTCGACGACGAGGACGACGACATGGACATGTTCGCGGCGTTTGGCGACGACGAGCCCGTCAAGAAGAAACGCAAGATCAAGGTGCGCCGGCGCAAGGACGGCACGACGGTCGAGGCGCCGCAGGTCAAGGCCGTGCTGGATGTGGTCGACAACGTCGACGACACGGAGGGCTACTACCGCATCACGCCCGGCGAGATCCTCGACGACGGGCGGTACCAGGTGACGGTGACGCTCGGCAAGGGCATGTTCTCCGCGGTCGTCAAGGCCAAGGTGCTCAAGGCGGTGGCGGGGGAGCGCGCGGCGGACGTCGTCGGGCGCGAGGTGGCGATCAAGCTCATGCGCTCGCAGGAGAGCATGTATGTCGCGGGGCGGAAGGAGGCGCAGATCCTCAAGCTGCTCAACGACGCCGACCCCGAGGACAAGAAGCACATTGTGCGCATGGAGCGCACGTTCGAGCACCGGGGCCACCTCGCGATCGTGACCGAGAGCCTGAGCATGAACCTGCGCGACGTGATCAAGCGCTTCGGCAAGGATGTGGGCCTCAACATGCGTGCGGTGCGCGCGTACGCGCACCAGATGCTGCTCGCGCTCTCCCTTATGCGCAAGTGCTCGATCGTGCACGCCGACATCAAGCCCGACAACGTGCTCGTCAGCGAGAACAAAGCCGTCCTCAAGGTCTGCGACCTGGGCACAGCGGCCGAGGTCGCCGACGGCGAGATCACGCCCTACCTCGTCTCGCGCTTCTACCGCGCCCCCGAGATCATCCTCGGTCTGCCGTACGACACGGCCATCGACATGTGGGCCATCGGCTGCACGCTGTTCGAGCTGTACACGGGCAAGATCCTCTTCCCGGGCCGGAGCAACAACCACATGCTCCTCCTGCAACAGGAGACGAAGGGCAAGCTCCCGCACCGCATGATCAAGAAGGCGCAGCTGGGCGCCATGCACTTTGACGAGAACAACAACTTCTTGTCGGCGGAGAAGGACCGCATCACGGGCGCCGACGTCGTCAAGACGGTGGTTATTTCCAAGGCGACCAAGGACCTGCGCTCGCGCCTCATGCCCAGCTCGAGCGTGCAGGCGCGGATGGGGGTCGACGAGCTCAGGCAGCTGCAGCAGTTTGTCGACCTGCTCGACAAGTGCATGATGCTGGACCCAGTGCGGCGCATCTCGCCGCGCGAGGCGCTGCTCCACCCGTTCGTGACGGGGCAGCATGCGCACCACTAAGGGGATGGGGAGAAGCATAGTAGCATCTGGCATGTAAACAAGGTAATCAGTGTGCTGTAGGGAGGCTGGGGCGCTGGGTGCGTGCATGACAACATCGCCGAAGTCCCCGGATGTGTCTCCAGGCGGAGGCTTGATCACAGGCATGAACTGCGCCGTGGCCAACCACTCTGAGGTAAGCACCCACCGCGCCGTTCAGATCTGAATCTGAACAGTGCTACTGATCGCTCACAGAACTGAGGTGCTTTGTCAACCTCGCGCTATGCACCCCATCTTCGAGAATCTGGATGCTGGGCCTGAGGAAGTGCCCCACGATGTATCTTGTGTCTCTGGAAGGCGTGTGAGAAGAGCTATCCGCGATCTTGTGGCTCCAGTGGAGAAGCCTTGGACGCTTTGGTATATATCCTGGGTGAGAGGCCCACTTCCACAGCGCTGGTCACCTTTGCAGTGCACAACATCAGGCCTCAGCAGCTGGTCCTCAAGCAGCCTCTCCAGCTCGGCGATTCATCATTCATTCGTGTGCGTTGCTCTACTCTACTGCACATAGTTCATGGCGCCGAGGAGCGCGCCCAGCCCCGCCTCCCCCGAGCCGGTATACTCGTAAAAGTCGGCCATGACAATCGCGCGCGGCCGGCGGCCCTGCGTGGCCTGCTGCAGCAGCCAGTGCACGAGACGCGCATTGACGCCGTGGATCCCGAGGCCGAACGTCGGCGCCCCCACGCCCTTGGCGACCCACTGCGGCGTCGCGAGCGGGAACTTGGCCGCGGACGAGAACGCCAGCGTGATCTGGCTCCCCGCCGCGCAGCTGGTCGTGTGCTCCAGGAAGCGCGTCACCGCCTCCGCCTTGAGCGGGATGTCCATCGCCGAGTCGAGGCCGTACCAGTCCGAGATGCGGATCGGCGTGCCTTGGCAGTCGCACTCGAAGCCCTCCCGAACGGAATCGGGCCACCGGTTCGGGTGGAAGCCGAGGCCCTCGGCCCACGGCGCGTTGTCCTTGCGCCCGAAGCGCGTCATGACCTGCGCCTTTCCGCGGATCTCGCCGAGCCTGGGCACGTGCTCGCCGAAGACGAAGTGGTGGGGGTACGCCTGCAGCGCGTCGTACACGGCCTTGGAGAAGTCGGGGGCGTCGGGCGGCGTCTCCTCCTTGAGCGAGATCATGACCGCCTCGCGCGGGTGCGCGGAGAGGAACGCGTCCACCGCGTCCAGGTATACCTTGAGGGTCGAGTACTGGGGCCGGATGCCGTGGTACGCTGGGTCAGCTTAGCCGGGGGTGGGCTCACTCTCGAGCTCGCCGGTGGTGGGGTTGAGGCGGAGGCGGACGTCGAGGACGCGCACGCCGTCCGCGAGCTGCGCGACCACGTCCCGGTCCTGGCACTTGGAGATGAACATGCCGGTTTGGGCGGAGCTCTCGTGCGTGCCGCACAGGCTCACGTCGCCGAAGCTCCACTCGTCGGGGAGAGCGGACATGAACTCCTGCGGGCCGGGGTAGGCGATGAGGACGGCCGTGTCCTCGCGCTCCCCGAAGAGGAGGTAGGCGAGGACGTTGGGGGCGGAGCAGGTCAGCTGGGCCCACCCGCGGCTCCGGTCGCCGGGGGGCGCGGAGAGGGGCACGACCACGGCGCCATTGCCGCTCCCGCCCGAGATGGAGAGCTCGAGCTGCGGCTCGCCGCCGCGCGGGCCGAGCTGGGAGAGGTCGACGCTGTTGTTCGAGACGGGCAGGTTGACCGACTCGGGTTGGGGAGGGGGCGGCGCCTGGCCCTCCTGCGCCTGGGGAGGGGCCTCGCCGACGGCGCGGAAGACGGCCGAGGAGATCTGCACGCCGTGTGGGGAGAGCTTGAGGGACATGGCGGATGAGGTGAGATTGAGAGAGAGATGGCTGATGTGAGCTGGAAGGATCGACATGACTGCGGAAGGGATCCGCGATCGATGATGTCATGTGACTACCGCGTGTTTGGTGGTGGAATGGGGCGGTTTCACGTTTGCATCCTCGTGCTTCCTCGTGTTAGAGTGTGGCGTTGGACGACGGCCGCGCGGCCCAGCTTACCTTATGCCTCAGTAGATGAGTTGGCATGCCGGCCTGCCCAACTGGACCAGTTGGGCTGTGACCGGAGACGGAGCTTCATCCTTCCTCTGCCCGGTCTCCCACATGCCAACTGTGTATCACATGATGCGGCTTCCGCGTCGATCATCGCCCTTGACGGGCGCTGACCTCTTCAGCTACCATTCTAGGCCGCCCACCCACATCCAGGCATGAAACTTGGGTGCCGCACGCTCCCGCCCTCGCCCCACACGTCTTCGACGTCCCGGACAGGCCGCCCGCCCTCCAACGTGCGCTCGGTTTACTTTGGAGAGGTGAGGGGCAGGGAGCGTGGGGTCCCGTGGTGGAGGGTGTGAAGATGAGCCCTCGGACTGTAGGAGGCTGTGGCGGGAACACCTGCTCAAGACTCTTGTTCTAGATGCTGTATGAGATGGATTGCCTTGGACACCCTCTGATGCGTTGCAGTTGTCCTCATAGAGATGGGGTCAGTCGCCGGGTCAACAATCCGTTCTCTAGGCTGGCGCCTCGCAGCACCCCAAGTTTCACCCCGTTGAGGGCGTGTGGCAAGCACTTGGGTCGAGATCCTCACCGAGCGCATGCGACTTCCACCTCACCTGTCCTCATGCTATAGCCCTCATGCAGCTGCGGGACCTGGCCCTCGGCCCCGCCCCGCACCACTTCACCCGAAGAGAATCGTACCTCCCCACCGACGGGCTGGCCGCCTCCGGCTAACCCATAATACGGACGCTCACCTCCACGCGGAGGCCGCACGCCCCCGTGCCAGTGCCCACCCCAAGGCGTGGACCTGCAGCGTGTACTCCTGCGGCTCGGGCCGCGTCTGCATGGACGACTGTTGTTAGCGGGCACTGCTGCGAGATGGCGAGCGACTAGGCCGACGGCGGGGCGGCGAGCTGGCGCGGGGCACGCTGCGTCTCGGCGGCACCTCCTCTGTCTAGACCACGGCCTCGTGCAGCGCTGTCGGCCAAAATTGGCGTCGCCGTTCCGGATAGTGGATTCCTGACCCCCCCTCCCGGAGAAGGGGGGGTGGCCGACGGCGGGTGTGCAGGTACTCCGACGCCAGCACCGACGCCTTGGAAACGACGTGCGCTTAGGACTGTTGCCCTGGGAGGGCTTAGGAGGCGAGGACCACTGGGTTTGGTGGGCCGACGGGTCTCGATGACACGGTCAGACAGGAGGCGGAGGGAGCAAGGGCTGGACTCTCTGTTGGGAGCTGGCCCTTGGTGATGTAGTTGAGACTAGTGAGCTCTGGCGCTCGGTACGTTGCTCGTCTCGGCGGGGCGCTGCGGCGACAGGATGTCGGGTCAGTCGCGGCGTCAGCATTACACATCCCGTGGCCGTGAGGACGTATGTCTCGCCCCTCCGGACCGCCGCCCCCTCCCTCCCCGCTCCCCGATACCCGCTCGCTCCGCTCTCCTCCCGTCTCGCTTCTATTCATGCATGTCTTAGGACGACTAGCTTAGTGCGCCTTGGAAGCAAGGATCTTCTCGGCGTACGGGTTCTTGGGGTCCTTGAGGGCCTCGGGGGCTGGGGTTAGCACCACGAACGAACGCAGCGAGTGCGGGCGGCGTGGGCGGGCGGGTGGGGTGTGGGCCTCGATGAGGGAGGGTGCGAGGTCGCTGGGTGCTGCTCGACCAACATCCCAGCAGCTGCCCTCCCCCTTCCCTCCTCACGGTCTCCCTCCACGCCACCTCACGCATCTCCGCCCACTGGGCGATACGTACTGGCGACGGCCATGTCCTGGAGCTTCCAGACGCCGAAGATGGTCACGCCCGACGCGAAGATGAAGGGCGCGAGGGGCTTGAGGATCTGTTGCGCGAACACGGGACGACAGCGGGCAGTGAGCAGCGACGAGCGATCGGGCCGCGGGCGGGCAGGGAGGGGGCATTGGAACGGCGCGAGTGCGTGGCGTGGTGAGATGGGGCGAGGGGGGTGTGCGCATCGGGTGTTTAGGCGACCGGGGTTGACGGGGATCGTGAGGGGCAACGTGTCGGGACGGTGGACAAGCCGGCGGGTGGGGCGGTGGAGGGAGGGCGGTGGGGGAGGGGAGGGGATTGCGCGAGCGAGACGGGTGCGGAGACGCGGAGGAAGACCTGGTCAGCATGTACTCTGGGAGCGCAGAATCGCGCGCGCAGCGCAGACATACGGGAGTGGGCCAAGCGCGGAGACCGAACATTCTGGTTGTCAGCGGTGTCTCTCAGCCGTGTTTTGGGGAGCTCACTTTGATGAATAGGCGGGTGGTGGGGAGGAGATGGACGTTGAGCAGCGTGTATCGGGCAGCGAGCGAGCACCCTCCCCCCCACCGCAGGCGAGGGGGAACCGGGCCCCAGCCAGAGGCGAGCCAGCGAGTCCCGGAGGAGGACGGACTCGTCGGGGTTAAAACTCCGGCAGACTACTGTGGCACTCGTGGCCATCGCGTGAGACTCGCGTGGCTTACGTCAGCCTCCACTCCCCATGTCCACTCTCTCTCCAGTCCAACTCGTACAGGGTGATGGTGGTACATGTGTCTGTGCTCTACTGCCGAGGTCTGTGTATCCTCGCTCGCCGGCGCTGCCTCTTCTCTGACGCTCCCGGCGCGGCCTCTCAAACTGCGTCCGGCGCAGCTCCGGAGTTGTGTGCGCCCGATCGGCGATCGACTACAACAGACGCTCCCACCCCCAGTTCGACGTGTACCAGCTCGCGACGCGGCTGCGGCGGCGTGAGCGCCGCGACGCGACGAGCGGGGTGTACGTCCCCCACAGCTCGGGGTAGGCTGCGGGGACGCCGGTGGAGAGGATGATTTCGCGGGGGTAGTGGAGGAGCCCGGTGGCCTCGTAGGATGTTGGTCTGGGATTAGAGGGGAGAGAAGGGAGACTCGAGAAGGGAGACTCACTCGGGCGCGGGCTCCTCGAGGACCGAGGCTAGACTGGAGCGGCTGGAGGGGAGGGAGGGGAGGGTGTGTTTCCGGCTGTGGGCGGGATAGAGTGGCATGGTGTGTGCGCGTGAGGGTGCGGGGGGTGGAGCGTGGTGATGCGTGGTGCGAGGAAGGCGGGGGGGTGGCGAGTGTGCCGCCGGCTGGCGAAGTGGGAGGGAAGGGCGGAGGGGGTAAGGAAGGGAGAGCTGAGGAGATGTGGTGGACCCGGGCCGACGGCGGCGGTGTCTGTGGCGAGGGGTGTTGGGGTAGTGGCAAGGGGGCAAGGCCGGACGGTAGTGGCGGCGGCGACAACGGCGGTGGCGGCGGTGGTGATGACGATGGTGATGCAGAAGAAGTGATGCGGCGATGCGGTGATGGAGAGCTACGATAGATGCCAAGACGGCGTTGCGTCCATCTTTGATGTCTGTGCGTTGTTGCTCCACACCATCCAATGTGCCGCATACCACATGCATGCTGCCCCTTTGCTCATCGTGCTCGATCACTCGCGCTCTCTCGATACTCGCTATACAACGCTATACAACTCTGTTAGATCTTGCGCACCCGCAGCACCAGGACATTCATCTCTCCCGTGCCCAGGCGCCGCGGTGGCACCCCCAGATTCTTGTACACGGCACGCAGCACGCCGCTGTGCGCCGTCATCGAGATGTCTAGTGTCAGCCGTACTCTCTAGTCGGCGCTTCCCAGCTGCGCACCGCCCCTTGCGCCCGCTGTGCCAGCTGCGCTCTGCCACGTCCTTCTCACACTGCGCATCCGTCTCTCGGCCCGCAGCCTCCCGCCCCATCTCAGTACTCACAAACATCGTCCCCCGCGCTGTCCATGATGATCCGCAGCCCCTCGCCCGCCCGCGCCACCATCTCGTCCTCGGTCTCCCGCCCCGTCGGGTGCCACACCGTGTCCTTGTCCGGCATGCTGTCTGGCCACACAAAAGACGGGAACAGCTTCATCAGAGCCGTCTTGCACAGCCGCTCGTCGCAGTGATGCACGTGGAGGTGCTCACGGATTTCCTGCTGTCAACAAGCTCCCAGGGCAACTCACCTCGACAACCTCGGCCCGCACACCGTGACTCAGGTCGCTGCTGCGCGCGAGAATCCCCTGCGAGTGCAGGTCATTCTCGCCCTTCCCATACAGCCATCCCCAGGTTAAGCCGACCGTCTCGCCCGGGCGCCGCATCGGCGACGTAAACCAACGCGTGGGGAGGGGCATGCCCGCGGCGCTCTCCCGGCGGAACACGTGCGCGAGGGTGGTCGCCTGCTCGCGCCCCACGCTCGTCAGCTCGGGGTCCGTGATCGGGTGCCGCAGCTGGACCTGGGGTTAGCGGCGACCGGAGCGGGCGGAGCGGGCAGAGGCTGGCGGAAACATATCAGGGGCTAACGCCGGAGCGGAACGCACCTCGTCCGTGTCGGGCATCCCGTACCGGCGCCAGAGGATGTTGTGCTCGGCTGCTGTCAGCCAGACTTGTGGGGAGTTCACCTTCCCCGTGGCGCGCCGTGTACATGACCTTGATCTGCTCGTCGTCGCCGCATCCCCGCTGCAGCTCTGACGTTAGCGGGCGCAGGGCGTGGGAGATTGTCCTCCGCGGATCGCGGTGCACTCACCGTCGATGCGCTGTCGGAACTCGTGCCATCCCGAGCAGGCTAGTCCGAAGCGCGTGTCGATCTGGGGTTAGCTCACGCGATCGCTGATCGCGGAATGTGGATCCGGTGACGGAGGAGTGCAGCTGCCCGAGGCCGTTCCGGCAAACGGGTCGGAGGGTTGGAACTGGCGGCGTGGGTGGACGCGGCCACCTTGCTCGCCCCCTCGTCGGGGCCCATGCAGATCCCCCCACTCGCCCTCTTCCCCACCCGCCCAGTCCCGCCCAGAGGCCTCCAGGCACTAGCTCACGTCGGCGTCCCACGTTGTGAGGTTGAAGAAGTCGGGGACGTGCTCGTACGCGTAGGACATTGCGGAGTGAGGTGGAGTGGGAGGCGGGGAGGGGAGGAGAGATGGTGGGAAGACGAACGAGTCGCGTGAGTTGAGAGGAGGGAGAGATTGAGTCGAGCGGGAAGGGATGTGTGTATGTATTGGCTGGTGGGCCGACATTGTGGAGGCGGTGCCTGGGCCGTCCGTGCCGACTATTAGCGCGCCGGACATCGGTCTTGCTCGGATGTGCACCTTGCATCCTACTTCTGCTCTGCTTCTCTGCACGCGCCTCGATGCATGCTACTATACAACATCTACGCCGGTGGATCAGGTGACCATCAACAGCACAAGACCGCACGCTCGCTCCCTCGTACGAGGGCATGAGAACAATGGGGACCTCTGGGTTTCACGCTCTCCAACGCAGCCTCGCTACGTTCGCCCGCGTCTCGCGCTCGCCCGCTCGCTACGCTCGCGATTAACGCCCCGTCTTCTGGCCCTTGAGCTGGCGCGCAAAGCGGTTGAACTTCTTGTTGTCCTGCTGGATACGCGCAATGTATCCCGTCTCACCCGAGCGGTGTGTGAGCCGGCTCTCGGGCGCGACCGTGTACTGCACATCACGGACGTTGGGCAGGCGCGCGCCCTTGCGGTCGCGGTTCTCGACGAGCGCCTCGGCAACGTTGAACCGCTGCTGCTTGGTCTTGGTCTTGGGCTTGGGGCGCGACTCGCGCGGCTCCCCGTCCTCGTCGTACTCGTCGTACTCGGGGCGCTCCAGGTCGTCCGCCGTCTGGATGTAGCGGCTGCGGAAGTCGGCGGGGCGCTTGATGATCGGGCGCGACCAGGTCTGCACGAGCGCCTCGGCTGCGCGGTTGATCGACGGCGTCACGCGCTTCGTCTTGGTGTAGAAGAGCACAATCGCACCCAGCCCTGCCTCGCGGATGGTCGCCGTGTCGAGGTCCATCTTGGGGAGCACCTCGAAGACGGCCTTCTGGATACCGACGGCCGGCAGCGACTTGTCAGGCAGTGGCTCGAGCCACATCTTGACCGCCTTGAGCACTTCGTTGTCGATGATTGACGACCAGAGCGTCGTGCTGATGTCAGTCGAGGCCCCTAGCCAGCATAACTCACTTCTGCAGCGCACCAACGACCTCGTCCAGCATCGCCAGCTTGCTGGTGGCAGGCATCTTCTTCGAGTTGGCCTTCCTGTCGTTCTCGGCTGCCGTGTACATGCGGTCGCGTAAACGCACGCACACGTCGTCGTGGTATCCCTCGACAATCTGCTGTTAGGTCGTCGTACCAAGTCGAGCTCACGTCAATGTCGTCTCCCTTCTTCTTGCGGCGCGGCGCGCGGTTCGTCTTGCCCACTGCGTCGATCCGCTCCTCGAGCGCAAGGCGGCGGCGCGTGGCCTCGTCAAGCTGCGGCTCGTCCTCCCCCTCGTCCTCCTCCTCGGCGGCCGCCCGCGCCCTGCGCTCCGCCCGAGCCTCCTTCTTCTGCTTCTTTCTCCGCTGCCTCTCCTCGTCGTCGTCGCCCTCGTCCTCCCCGCTCCCGCGGCGCTTCTTGAACGACGGGATGCGCGCGGCGCTGCTCTCGGTGGCGGGGACGTACGCGGCCTCCCCCTCCTCTCCACCCTCGCCGCCCTCTTCTGGCGCCTCGGCGCGCGCCGTGTTGTCGTTGGTGCCGGCGGCGTTACCGTCATCGGAGCCGAACATGTTGTCCATGGTTGGCGCGGGGGCGTCGTCCGCCGCACCAGGCGAGAGGGCGCCTGGGGAAGGCGCAGCGATGGGGCTCTCGGGGGCCGCAGGCTCGGCGGGCTGTGGCGACGAGCTCATGATGATGGAGATGGATGGAGAGAAGTGGGAGAAGTGGAGCGCAAGATTGAGGTGGAGTGTTGGCTTTGGTGATGGTTGGTGGCCATCGAGACATTTGGCCCCGTTCAAGGTAGAGTGAGTGTATTTGATCCCGCCGGCAGCCCGGGCCGAATTGGTGAGCCTGGCTGGCTGTCTCACCCTGAACGCCGTCGTACGGCTCCTGGCGAGCGGACACGACCATCCTCCCCTCCCCAACTCTAGCTGCAGCCGCCGTCTCTGTCTCTCGTCCTCGTCCTCGTCCTCGTCCTCTCTCCTCTCTCCCACTACACTACCTTTCACATCGTTCACGCAGTCGACATCGACATCGGCATCATCCTCTTGTTCCCCTTCACTGTTCACCCTATTCGTTTCTTTCCCTTCGCCGTCCCCCGCCTCATAATCTCTCCCCCTCCACCATGGGCGCTCTCCAGTTCCTCATCATGGGTGAGCACTCTCCGGCGCGTCACTCTCTGACTCCCAGGCGTCACCCACCCGGGCGAGCTCCGCTCCATGATCGGGTACAAGATCTGGCGCGACAACCGCGACATCACCGACCCCAAGGACTTTGCCGACACGGGCTACGACCGCGAGTCCATGAAGCGCTGCTGGGACTTCCTTGACCAGACCTCGCGTTCGTTCTCCATGGTTATCAAGGAGCTCGAGGGCGAGCTTGCGCGCGTCGTCTGCCTCTTCTACCTCGTCCTCCGCGCGCTCGACACGGTCGAGGACGACATGACCGTCCCCAACTCGGTCAAGCTCCCCCTCCTCCGCGACTTCCACCTCAAGCTTCACGAGCCCGGATGGACGTTCACCGGCTCCGGCCCGAACGAGAAGGACCGCGCCGTCCTCGTCGAGTTCGACGTCATCCAGAAGGAGTTTGCCCTCCTCGACCAGAAGTACCAGCAGGTCATTGGCGACGTGACGCGCAAGATGGGCAAGGGAATGGCCGATTTTGCCGCGCTCGCGACCCCAGAACTGCCCGTCGCCGAGGTCAACTCGATCGCCGACTACGACCTCTACTGCCACTACGTTGCCGGTCTCGTCGGCGAGGGCCTGTCGGGCCTCTTCTCCAGCTCGGCCAAGGAGCGCTCGTTCCTCAAGGACCAGCTCACGCTGTCCAACTCGATGGGCCTGCTCCTGCAGAAGACCAACATCTACCGTGACATCAAGGAGGACGTCGACGAGGGCCGAGGGTTCTGGCCGCGCGCGATCTGGGGAAAGTACGGCTTCAACTCCATGAAGGAGTTGACAGACGAGTCGCGCTACCGTGACGCGCAGTGGGCGGCCAACGAGATGGTGCTCGACGCCCTGCGCCACTCATGCGACGCCCTCGACTACCTCACCCTCCTCAAGAACCAGAGCGTGTTCAACTTTGTCGCAATCCCCGCCGTCATGGCGATGGCGACGCTCGAGCGCTGCTTCATGAACCCATTGATCCTCAAGCAGAACGTCAAGATCCGCAAGGGCGAGGCCGTGCAGATCATTCTGCGCTCGACCAACCCCCGTGACGTCGCCTTCATGTTCCGCGACTACGCCCGCAAGATCCACGCCAAGGTGCCCAAGGACGAGCCCAACATGCTCCGTTTCTCCATCACGTGCGCGCGCATCGAGCAGTGGTGCGAGCACCACTACCCGTCGTTCCTCCAGATCCAGAGCGGTGCCGACGGCAAGGCGACCACCGGCATCGACCCCATGAGCACGGACGCGCGCGCCCCGCTCTACCTCGACCTGGTTAAGAAGGCGCGCGAGCAGGCCGAGGCCGAGCGGCGGGAAAAGTTCATGGAGGACCTGCGCGCGCGCGGCATCATCAAGCCGGCCGCGCCGGAGACTGAGGAGCAGAAGCGCGAGCGCGAGGAGCGCATCGCCAAGATGGAGGCCGAGCCGTTCCCGTGGGTCATGGTCGTCGGCGGCGTCGGCGGTCTCCTCGCGGTCATGGTCGCGTTGGGTTACGGCGTCATCTTCCTCGTCATGAAGTACGCGGACGTAAGTTGCTTTCTGAAGAAGAAGAGCTGACGGGAACAGTAAAAGGATGTTGATAGATTTCGGAGGGAGTAATATCGCCACACTACTATTCGGTTGCCGGGCTGTGCTGCCGGGCGGTGGACTGGACGCAGCTGGACGATAGCAGCACGTTCTCGGTCGGCACATCTATATGTATGCTCATACCCAGCGCAACTGGTGCAACATGCGCAGCAATGGTGGATGGCGACGCGGTGGGGGTGACCACAGGCGAGGTAACCAGGTAAGGTAGCAACTGCGGCTGACTGGGCTGCGATCGGGTGCGAGGCGATCTTTCCGTCGTCGTCACACTCGCAGTGCACACTGGCTAAGCTGGCTAGCAGCAGACATCTCTCTTCTCTGATCTCTTACACATCATCACCCTCCCCACCTCACTCCTCATCCTCACACCCCTCACTGTTCATCACTACTCTCACTCACACTACCATGATCTCTTGATCCACCCACTGTCCTTTCCACCTCTTGCCTCGCCATCTTGAACACTCTTCCCAGCCGCGACATGTCGGCTCCGCCGCCGCGCCCACCGTCCCCGGAGACACGCCTCGGCCCCTTCTTCTTCACCTACCGCCCCCAGTCCAACGAGGAAGCAATCACCATCCCAGGCTACTTCGTCCCCTTCCAGTGGCCGCCCGACAACGCCTGGCGGTCAGCCCCATACTCGGCCTTCGTGTACACCGAGTTTGCGCCGCCCCCAGTGCAGCCGGTATGGAGTGTGCCCGCCGACGCGCTGGCGCAGTGGGACGCCCCGCGACCACCACTCCCACCCTCGTCGGCACCTTCCCCCTCTGCACCTTCCTCCGCGCACTCATCCACCCCCTCATCCTACCACACGCCTGACACGACGCCCCAGACGGCCACCTCGTCCGGGGTGTCCTCGCTGTCGCCGAGCCAGGAGGCCTGGGTGGCGCGCCGGCCTTCCTCACCCTACGATGCCGTTAGCTGGACCGAAGACGATGCGATGCTGGCCCGAGGCGGCCCGCCCAACATCATCGTGCCCGAGATCGCCATCACCCCGGCGAGCAACTCGACGCCGTCGCTCGCCTTGCCCTCACTTCCAGAGTCACTGCGCCGGATGCGGAGCTTAACCCTTCGCAACAACTGCGACTTCACCCCAACCGGCCACTTGACGCCGACCGCGTCGCCCCAGCGCTCGCTCCACTCAACACCGCCTTCCTCACCCAAAATGTCCATCTCCAACCTCGTCACCGATATCCCCGACGAGCAGGCGGACTACCTTGAGCGCGAGCTTCACATCAGGTATCATGAACGCAAGTCTCTTCCATCCCAGTGGGTAGGCCCGGCGCGCTCGACGTCGCCAGTCGAGACCGTGCACATTGACCAGGTCGCCGAGTCGCCAACTCGGGAGCGCCCCGCTCGACCAATCAGCCCTGCGTCTTCTTCCGACGAGTAAGTGGCCTGAGCACGCCGTCGCTGACTTGAAGGCGCGGCCCCCTTCGTCGGCGCCCCGGCCAGATCTTGCGTCCGACATCATGCCTTCCCTCTGCATCGGAGAGCCAGTGGACTCCACCTGAGATGCCAAGGGCCAAGTCGATGAGCGCGCTGCGTACATCTCCCGCCCTGCAGGATGTGGGCAACACGACGCCGTGGTCCGAGGAAGACGGTCGGGTCATGGACGACCTACAGCTCTCGCCGTGAGTCACCGAGAGGAATGCAATTGACAGCAGGCCGTCCGCGGAGCTTGAGAGTCGTGCCCATACTCCAGGTCCCAAACGCTCGCCGCGCTCCCAAAACCTGTACGAGATGGCAACTGCCCCGGAGCCGGAGTCGCCCACCAGGCCACGTGCTCTCCAGGTAAAGGAAGCTCTGGTCATGAAGCCAAAGACTCTCGAAGAGATCATGGCAGAGGGCTGGGGTACGAGCTCCTCGTATCTTACCTCGGAGGGCACGAGGTCAACTCTGTGCCGGAGCGAATCGGGGTACGCTCATCCGCTTTGGCCGCGCTGACGAATAGGTCGAGCCTCAAGAACGAGGCTGCCCACAAGGTGGCAGAACTTGGCCAGCCGCGAGACGCTGTGTCGGCCTCAACTTCTAGCCCGGACACCGCTCCGACTATCCCCTCTCGGTGGGTCTGCTGGATGTCCGCGCTTATGTTACAGCACGTCAAGTCTTCGCCCTGAGAAAGCCAATCGAATCTCAGAGGACCCGGGAGTCGCTTCCTCGCCCAGGAGCTCGAACGGATCGGACGGCATCAAGGCGGTGAAGAAGGCCCAAACCATGGCCGAGACCGTCTCATCACTCGCCGCCTACTTCGAGACGTCGCTCATTATCTCTGAATCGCACAAGGGTATCGCCCAGACAAGCCCGGAGACCGAGGTGTCATTCGACTTCGATGACGACACAATGTTCTCCGATGAGGCGGCCGTTGGTGACGCAAGCTTCAACTCCATTTACCACACCCCTTTCGAGTCACAGGCCGAGAGGGAGCGGCTGCTCGAGAGCGGCTCGCCCCCACCTCGCGGATCCATGGCCTGGCGAGAGCCTTCCTGCCTCGTTGGCTCCGAGAATGGAGACGACGAGGGCTCTAACGGCGACACGACCTCGCCAGCTCACGCATCGTCGCACATCCTCGACGTCGAACACGCCTTCAGCCGGAGGCACTCCTTCCCCCCTGCCCCGAAGGGCTACGTGCACATCGACGACGCTACCCTAGCAAGCGACCTGTCCTCCGGTGCACTATCCGGCACCTTCTCCACTAGCGACCTCAGCACCTTCTTCGGGTCGCCGGCCGGCAGCGAAGCTGCGCGGGACAGCGACGTGGAAGACGGTGACGGCGACATCTCGATGGAGTCTGGCCCGATCCCAGGCAGGTCGCCGGGGTCACACAGCCCCTGCAGGCTCCCGCCCCTGTACGAGCACAACGGCTTCCTCCCGACCATCGCCGAGGTGAGCGAAGAGGACTCGCCGAGGCCTGCGTCGCGGTTCTGGAACACGCGCGATCACCTCGTGAAGGAGGCATCGGCGCGCGGCGGGTTCGCCTAAGCCCCACCCAAAACGGCCCTGTGTGGTTGCCAAGCATTGTACCTGTGCGCACTGATTCTCATGTAGTTTGTTCATACCATCGCCGCGCCGGCCGCGCGTGCTTGTCAACCCTTGTCAACCGTCGCCATCGCAGGATACAGGATAGTCTAGGTCGCATCTTGAACACGGAGTCTGTAGCCCGTATCTCTCGATGGACACTGTCTCGTTCGTTGTGTTCGCATGCAGCAGTAGAGCGAACCGGGCGTGCAAAGATGAGTGCCGATCAACGTGACGGGGGAGCTTTGCCATGCAGCTCAACACTGTCACGACCCGCTGCCCCACTTTCCACCACTCGCGATTAGGAAACCCCCTAATGCCAATTTCGAGGTGGTATTAGACAGCCCGTCCAACAAAGCTCGTCACAACCGTCGCCACACGCCGCGCACACGCTATCTCTTCAGACAACCTCCTAGTTCAGCCCACACGAGCGCCTGGACCAAGTTTGGGATGCATAGCGCGAGATCGGCATTTCGGACCACATCGCCGAGGCGATAATCTTGCGACGCTCAGAAACGCACAATCTCCAGATCGGCGCGCTGGCCGCCCCAGTCGACGCGGCGGACCCACAAACCTCCCATGTTGGAGTACGCGGGCGTAAAACGTCGATGTGCGGCTGGGAGAGGCGGGTATGTGGCAGGTGCCCAACTCTGAAGTGCCACGACCTCCACCTCCACCCGCCAGGCTGGGAGCCTCGCCCCAGTCCCATGTCGGCCGTGTCGGGCAGCGCCGTGCATGCGGATGCCCCGGCCCGCGGTGGACACTTCGGCGTCGCACAGACTCTCACGACAGCGGAGACGAGGCACCAGTAGAGTACACACAAAGTCAGACATGCATCCCAAAGCCCAGAAGTACAATTACTCGATCGTAAGCCGGTGCTGGAGCTTGAAGTTGCCCTCTGCCGGCGCGGCGCCGAGGCCCATCTCGTCGCTCGGTGTGTGGCGGTGTCCGCGGCCCTTGCGCCGCCACCCCGTGGCGCGCTTGAGGCCCTTGCCAAAGTTGCGCCAGACGACGATGCCGAACGCGATGCACAGCACGATCATGGCGAGCGAGAGGACCGAGAAGATGGTCAGGCTCTTCTGCACGCCCTCGTAGACGTCGCCGGGGGTCGTCCAGATGCGCACCATCTTGTAGATGAAGTAGGCGAGGGCGCCGTGCATGCCCACCAGGAAGACGCCCATGAGCCAGGCGAGTTCCCAGCGCCCGGCGATCGCGCCGAGGGCCAGCCAGACGAGCGAGACGGGGAGCATGATGATTGTGATGTACTTCTCGGGGTCGTCGCCGCGGAGCACCATGAATATGAACTGGGGTTAGCGGAGCTCGAGTGCGAGGGGGCAGGTTGGAGGGGGGGGAGAAGGGGAGAGGGAACGTGCGTGGGCGGTTCTCTGGGGAAACGGTGAGAGGATGAAGCACTTACCTGCACGCCGAAGCCGACAATGAAGAAGAACGTGAAGCACAGGATACACTCGAAGATCTGGTACTGGCGGTAGTAGCGCCTGATCCGGAGGTCTGCGCCGAGGAAGCGGTAGATACGCCAGCCAAACTCCTTCCAGATGAACCAGGCGAGGATGACGATCGCAATCTCGCCGACGGCGATGATGGCAATGACAAGGCCTGAGAGGATCTTGGTCGGCAGCGAGAAGATCTTGTTGTCCGTGTGCGCGTTTCCATCCGTCTTCTCGCCGAGGACCTCTGCGATTTCGCCGACCTGGATCGCGGCGTAGATGAGAAGCAGGCAGTTGAAGATGGCGAGGCCGATGATCTGGATCGTGTTGCGGTAGAATACCGCCCAAAGTGTGAGAGTCATCTGGACAATGCTAGGCGTTAGCGCAGTCTGTGAGGGAGGCCGCTCGACTCACTGGGCAATGATGAACACCACCAGGAAGATACGCAGCCGCCGGCCATTCGCCCAGCTGCTGTCATCCGCGATCTCCTGGTCGTACCGCCACAGCAGGTTGGCCTGGATGGCAATGTCAATTACGGCCTCGAGGAACGTGACGATGATCAGCAGGCGGATAGCGAGGTTGTTCGGCCAGAGCCCGTCCTTCCACTTATTGGGCGCCGCCGGGGGGACATAGCTGTTCAAGGTCGGCGCGACGGTCTTCTCGCCGTCCTTCTCGTCGGGCGGCTCCGAGACCATGCTCAGCCGCCCATCCGGGGGCAGAGGGGATAAGCCGGGCTCCGGGATCCTGGGCTCCATGGGGTGCGGCTCGTGCCGCGTGGGTTGCCTGCTGGGCCCGGCCGTCGCGAAGCTGTTCGAGCTGGCCTGCCGGGACGGGGTGTAGCTCGTCGCCGAGGACGGTTGCCTTGACGGCTGGTAGTTGGAGCTGGAGCTGGCGGATCCAAAGGGCTTGGAGGGCGAGGGGGGTCCGTGCGCAGGGCGGGGACCGCCGGCCGCGAACTGGCTCGCGTACGTCCGGGGTGGGTAGGTGAGGCCCACAGTTGGGGAGGGGGAGGAGGAGGAGGCGCGGCTCGGCGGCTGTTCGGGCGATGCCTGGTGTCAGTGAATTGGTGCGAGGTGGGAAGGGGTCAACAAGGTGAGCGGCGACGCACGGGAATGGGGGCGGGCCCGGGGCCGAGGATGTTCTCCATCGGCGCTGCGCCGGGAGACGTGACGCGCGGGATGTTGGGGAGGGCGCGGAAGGAGCGGCCCGTCGGGCTCGTTGCGCTCGTTGGGCTCATGGCGCCGCCGTGTGGGGACGCGACGGAGCGCGGGGGGGAGGGGGAGACGGCGCCCGAGGGGGGTTGGGTGGACACGGCGTCGACGAGGTAGTCGTAGTCGGAGAGGGTGAAGCGATGCTCCTTGGTGGGCGAGGCCATTTTGGCAGTGTCGAGATGGGGAGATGGGGGAGGCGAGGAGGAGGGGATCTGGTGGGGAGGTTGTAAGGAGTGGTTTGGCGCTCGGGCCTGGCGAGTGCGTTGGAGATGGAGGTTGTGCGGATTGGGTTCTTGCGCGGCCTGCGCGGCAAGATGTAAATGAGGGAAAGAGCGGTGTAGATGGATCGTAGAGTATAGGATGGATGGCGAGAGAGAAGAGAGAGAAGAGAGAGAAGAGAGAGAAGAGAGAGAAGAGAGGATGAGAGAGGATCGAGAGAGAGGACAAGAAGAGAGAGCCAAGGTTAATTGTTGGGTGGCGGTGCTGTCCCTCTCCCCGTCGCAGAGTAGACTTGGATCCATGCACATTCCTGCCCCCCCCGCCCTTCATTCTAAACTCGGCCACTCGCGCCCTCTGCTGCCGCCAGCAGCCAGAGCCATCTGTCATCTGGTGCACTGCTCGGCCTTGCTTCTCTGGTTCGGTCCCCTTAACCTATCGCTCAAGGCCTCATTCTCATGCATCCGCAGTCGCGCACGCGCTCCAGCACTCCAGGGCGATCCAGGCACCACCATCACGGCATCACAATCACATGCATCACATGGCACGCGTGCTGGGCGTGTTTACGCGTCCTCCGCGACCGTCTCCGCCCTCCCTATCCGCCCCTCCAGCTTGGACTTGGGCCACGCATCCGTGTCCGCCGCCTCGTCGGCCCATGCCTCGTCATACTCTCCTCCGGTCGTCCAGCCCCAGCGCATCTCGGCCTCGGACCACACCTCCACGACGCGGACTTTGCCAAAGCCCAGGCGCTCGAAGAGGGAGATGCTGGCCTCGTTGGCCGTGCCGATGCGCGCGATGAAGTGTCGCGGGGAGAGGGGAAGGTGGTGCACGGCGTAGGTTATGCTGTGGTCAGCAAGGGCGTGGAGAAACAGCCAAGGACCAGGAGACGGAGAGCGCTCGGCGCGGCCGCAGCTCCTGCCAAGCGCCGAGGCCGTAGCTCCGCTTGGCATGAGGGATAGGGGCGGGCATACGTACAAAAGACTCAACGCCTCCACCGCGACTCCCTTCCGCCTGAACTCGGGTTCTGATGTCAGCTGCGACTATCAAAGCGTCAGCAGACTCACCAGCAATCATGATCTCGCACTCGGCGTCGTCGCTCCCCTCGGGCTTGAAGAGGTTGACGTCCCCGACCATCTGGCACGCCTGCACCTGCTCCCATGTCAGGAGGGGGTGTGTTGAGACGGGCAGCGAGTCGGGGCGCGCGAGCACGATGAACGTGAGTTCTGGCGTGAGCGCGGCGATACGAAATGGGGCGGTGCATAACGTCTGCAGGTAGGCTCCTCCAAGATGCTCGCCGAGCACCAGAGACGCCCAGCAACTCAAGGTCAAGGGCACCACCTGCAACCTCGCCCTCTCCGACCGCGCGGTGAGCAGAGAGGCGGATCCGGGCGCGACGGAGAGAGGTATGGATGGTCTGGGAGGGAAGCGGGGCAAGACACAAGGAGGCTGGGATACACAGGCCGTGCGATGCTGGGCGAATCACCGTAACTCGCCCACCAAGACTCACTGTCCTCATCCAGCTGCCATTTCTCTGTCGTCAGCTGGAATCTGGGCGGTACGGCCCACGCTGCATCTCATACTCCTCCTCGAGGGAGAGCGGCTCGCTCGCCGTGAGCTCGAGCAGCTCGGGCGACTTCATCCACTCGTGGTATTTCTGCGGTCAGCGCGAGCTGCGTCCCACCGTTGTTGGGGCTGGAGGATGGTGGAGGTGAGGAAGGTGGGAGGGGACACACTGGCACATGCTCCTTCCTGCCGTCAGCTGCTTGGCAATACAGCGCCCCCAGCTCACCTGTATGGGACGAGGATGCAGCGGTCGCCGCAGATGTAGGTGTGCTCGTTGAGGCGCATGTTTGTGTCAACAGTGCAACAGCAGGTGGATGGAGCAGAGAAGTTGACGTTTATCCGGTGATCTGCCGTCACCCAGGAGGTGTGGGCTGCCCCACTCTGTTGGCATGTCAGTCAGAGTGGGGCAGCACAGGCGGGGTTCGGAATGTGGGGGTGGGAATAGGGCGGGCGAGATAAACGGCGGTCTGGGCCGGCAAGGAATGGAGATTTAGCCGAGCCCCGTGGGCCCCACACTGTCGGTAGCTGTCGCCTCCATGCTCCGGCCCGAGCTGCAGCGTTAACATGCCTCGCTCGCCAACTGCCGAACCATCTCTCCCTCGACTTTCTTCCCACTCTCCTCACCCACCATGCTCCCCACCACCTCCCTCCTCTCGCGCGGCAGCACGCTCGGCTGGATCGGCCTCGGCGCCATGGGCGGCCCCATGGCCACCAACCTCTACACCAAGGCGTGGGCGCTGGCCAACAGCCGCAAGTGCGACGAGATGCCCGAGATGGTCATCTGCGAGCCGAACGACGCCAACGCCGCCGCCTTCGTCAACGGCGTCAAGGAGGCGAGCGGCGAGGCGGCCGCGCAGCGCGTGCGCCGCGTCGCCAAGCCCTCCGAGGTGGCGGCCGAGGCCGCGCGCGTCTTCACCATGCTCCCCTCCACGCCGCAGGTCGAGGCCGTGTACCTCGGCGAGGGCGGGCTGCTCAGCGGCCTCGCGGGCGTGCAGAGCGGCAGCCTGTCGGACCACGTCAAGGCCAACCCCTGGCTTGTTGGGGCGGGCGCCGAGCCCGCCGGCACCACGAGCGCGGGGACGCTGCTCGTCGACCACACGACGCTCGACCCCACGGCCGCGAAGCGCATCGCGGACGACGTGCACGCCCAGACGAACAACAGCGTGCACATGATTGACGGGCCTGTTTCGGGCGGTGAGTCGAGGGAGCGGGAGGGATGAGGAGAGCTGCAGGAGGAGAGAGGACAGCTGCAGGAGGAGAGAGGAGAGGGAGCAGCGGGAGCCACGCTTACCCCAGGTGTCGCCGGTGCCAAGGCCGGCACCCTCACCATCATGTTCGGCTCGGCCAACGACACGGCCTCGGACCTCGCCCGCGGCCTCCTGCAGTTCATGTCGCGCGAGGGCGGTGTCGTCCCCTGCGGCGGCAGCGGCGCCGGCGTCGGCGTCAAGGTGTGCAACAACCTCGTGCTCGCCATCAACCAGATCGGCCTCGCCGAGGGCCTCGCGCTCGGCCACGCCCTCAAGATCGACCCCCTGCTCCTCCACGACATCTTCAACACCTCCTCCGCGCAGAGCTGGTCGAGCAAGGTTAACTCGCCCCTCCCCGAGGTCGCTGGGTCCCCCGGCTCGCGCGACTACAACGGCGGCTTCCTCTCCAAGCTTATGCTCAAGGACGTTGGGCTTGCGCTCTCCGCCGCCCACGCCCACTCGCTCCCCACCCCTCTCACCTGGGCCGCCTCGAGCGTCTACGAGGCCGTCGGGAAGGAGGGCGACGGGGCCATGGCCAACCAGGACTTCTCGGTCGTGTACAAGTGGCTCCTGGAGAAGCAGGCGCAGGGTGTCGAGGTCGGGTGGAAGAACGGCGGGCCCGGCGACAAGCAGTAGGCAGTTGATAGATGCGCATCGTGACTGAGAAAGGTGTGTGGTGACTGACTGCGGCGTGGCTCAACTCACACACTACTCCATTTCATCGCCACTACAACGTAACCTTCGACTTACAGGTGCGACAGTGTCACACCTAGCAAGCGCAGCCGCATCCAAAGCCATCAACGATGGGCGTGCAGCCGCGGGTTGCACAGAGGTCAATGCACTCCTGAGACAGGGGGTCCTGCGGGCTACGCTTGCCTCCGACAGGAACGGACGTGGTCGCATTGGCCTGCCATTAGCGAGGGAACAAGAGCGGGCACAAGCGCAAGGCATCGGATGTGGGGCGTCAGGAGGAGGTGAAAGGTGTGTGACGTCTGGCCCAGGACCAAGGGTCGGGCTGACACAAATGGAAATGGAAGGGGTGGGCGAGACACTCACGGTAGCCGCGTTGAAAAGGTGGCCGTCCTCGCACTCGAGCTCCGTCTTGTTACCAAAGAACTCCGTCTCCGTGACGTTGAAGCACGTCTTGTGGGCCGCGGGATAGTAGATGGCGTCCTGCGGGGGGTTCTGCGGGCTGCGCTTGCTGTCCTCGCTGTCCTCGTCGTCCTTGCTCTCCTTGTTGTCCTTGTCGTCCTTGTCGACGGAGCCGATCTAGTGTGAGCGCAAATACACTAAAGGAACACGGAAGAAGGGAAGGTCGGGGTTGGGGTGGGTGGGGGGCATGTGGGAAGAGGGTGAAGGGCTACGGCAAAGAGCAGTGTCACGCCAACGATGGCAAGGGAAGTAGGCCGAGACACTCACGACAAACGCGTCGAAGAGATGGCCGTCCTCGCACTCGATCGTCGTCTCGCCCAGGACCGTGACCTTGAAGCACGTCTCGTCGGCCTCGGCGATGTAGACGGCGCCCTCCCCGGGGTTCTGGTCGTGGCGCTTGACACCGGCACCGATGTACGCGGCCGTGTTGACCTGGTGTGAGCAGGTGCAGGACAACGAAGAGGGCGCATAGGAACGCGAGAGGGGACCGGGGAAAGGGCAGGTGGTGAGGAGAGGGATGATACCGAAGGACGGGCTACTGAATAGTTGCGTTGATGCAGACGGAGAGGGAATGAGGAAGGTGTAGTCTAGACTTACAGTTGGCGCGTTGAAAAGGTGACCGTCCTCGCACTCGACCTCGGTCTTGTTGAAGAAGAAGTAGTTCTCCGTGACGTTGAAGCACGTCTGGTGCATGGCGGGGAAGTACATGGCGTCCTGGGGAGGGCCCTTGATGCCGCGCTTGCCGCCACCGACGGGGTTGTTGGTCCCGTTGAGCTGGTGTGAGTGGGTGGACGAGAGGAAGGAGGGGTCGGGAGGAAGGGGAAGGTGAAGTGAACAGCGGATGGAACTGAGACAACTGGCAACCGAGCGAGTCGCGTTTACGGGAGTATGATGGAAGGAGGAAGGTATAAACTCACCGTGGGCGCGTTGAAGAGGTGGCCATCCTCGCACTCGATGTCGGTCTGGTTGAAGACGTCGGTCACCTTGAAGCACGTCTCGTTGGTGATGGGGACGTAGACGGCGTCCGTGGGGGCCTGGGGACTACGCTTGCTGAGGGGAGGTGCGGCGGGCTCGGTCGCGTTGAGCTGGCGTGAGCGGAGACGAGAGAAATTGTAGGCAAGGGAAGGCGGCCCCTGACGGGATGGTGGGGTGGGGGGAAGGTGGATGTAGAGGAGGAGGGAAGGTGCTAGCTCGAGGCCAGAAGTCGCGTTGACGACAGCAGGAAAGGAGCAGGAGTGACTCACAGTGGTGGCGTTGAAGAGGTGGCCGTCCTCGCACTCGTGCTCCGTCTGGTTGAGGACGGTGATGTTAAAGCACGTCTCGTTGGTTGCAGAGTTGTAAACGGCGTCCTGGGGTACACCGGGGGCGGTGGCCTCGATGGGAGCGGCGTCGGCGCCGGCGAGGAGCGAGAGGACGGCGAGAGCGAACATCATGGTGGCTATAGTAAGCGCATGCGGTGGGGGAGACATACAAAGATAAACGAGTGTGTAAACGAGTGTGGTGTGTAGGCTACGGTGTGAGGAAGGAGGGTTAGAGTAGAAACGGTGACGAGAGAATGGAGAGAAGTGAAGAAGAGATGTCGGGGATGGGGGGTTTATATCCCCCTCTGGGGGTCGGTGGGGGTCGGTTGACTCGACCCCGTCGTCATGGTATCCATGCTACCAAGCGCAGCTCACAACGACCGCAGCACACTTAGTACTGCGGCCACGATCGGAGATGATACTGTATCATGATATCATGTCCTTATGTGCACCAATGCCCCAGTACAGCTCCGCAGCTAGCGCTCTCTCGCACGCTCGCACGCTAGACCACTCAGTCGCCGCGGCATCGCATGGCGATTGTCAAGACCAAAGAATGCCAAGCAGTTGAGGAGACGTTCAAGACGTGCCGGGTGCTGCAGGTGCAGGCCCGCGCTTCGCACTAAAAGTGCCACATGCCACACGTCACATCCCACATCCGCCACCCCTCTGACCCTCGCTACCCAAGCGCAATTCTCGCAGCAGTCACCCTGGGACCCCAACCCCTGCCACTGCCAGATCATAAACTGCGGTTTCATCGTATGTAGCTACACACTAGCCAGCCCCAGACCCACTACCGCTACGCTTGGGGGTAGACTGCACACTTACACTCGGTGGGACTAAGTGGCCGCCGGGATCACCTCACTCGGCGCTCGCAGGGGTTGTCGTGCTCCTTGATATTTGTGCGGGGGCGCATAGCGCCGTGGGTCTGAGTGGCGTTGAACTGGCGTTAGCGAGGCGAGGGGAAGGTGGCCATCGGAGTTGTACAGGGGGGTGGGCGCTGATGGGGGGATGTGGACTCACAGTGGGCGCGTCGGGGAGGTGGCCTGGCTCGCACTGAGGCTCCGTTTTGTTATTGACCGTGACGAGGACGATGGTGACCCGGTTGATTATCCTTTCGGTGTAGGCTGACTGGACTCCTTTCCGAGTCGAAAGGCAATGCCCATCCTTTCTGGAAGATGGAGGATCCCTCGGTGCGACTATCCTCGGCTGGCGCGGTTGGCTCCCATGGACCGCATGGTCCGACACAGCTCCACAGCTACCGCCCCCAGCGCCCCAATTGCCCCAACCTAGTACTCACAGCTTTGCATGGCCGGTATCGGACCCAAGGCCTGGATAATTCCTTCTACAGTAGCTGAAACTTGCCCAAATGTGGCACATCTCTTTGCTCCACGTCCGTGGTTCTCGAGGACCCCACAGCACCCGCCACGCCTCACAGTTACTCTTGCAGTCCTAGCTCACCGAAGACTACCGTTCATCGTAGCTACAAGCCTGCTATAGTACAGGTCACCCTTATGTATACGCTACGGTGTTGTTATTGGTGGGTGATGCGGGCTCCTTTACTCCCTCCTTTGAGCTTTGAGCACGCCGAGCCTTCCTCGCAGCTCGCAGCTCGCAGATCGCTGATCGCTGACCGTCGTTCACCGCTATCTGCCGATCCCGGCTCTGGACTCTGGTGGCTCACATGCATATCACCATTCTACACAGCCACCCCTTGCGCCCCAGCGCCCTCGCCCTCGCTTGCTTCGCACTCGCCGATCGCCGCACCGCCATGTCTTGTGGCATTGGGACTCGCACCAAGTACAGTACACCACATGCCCTCCGCCACGTCCGTCCGCAGTCGGCGTCTTCTCAACACTAGCAGCTCACCATGCCTCTCAGTGTCACTAACACTCTGCGAGTCGCAGCTTACACACTACTGTTTCGTCGTAGCTACATCTGCTATTGGTTATGTATACGCTACGGCATGACTGTTGGTGCTTAATCGAAGCAGTTGCACCAGCCCTGGGCGGTCATCTCGCCGCGGCTGCCCATCTTCTCGCGCTGGCAGTTCTCGGTGCACTGGGCGTCGCTGTAGCAGAAGCACGTACCCACCGAGGTCGAGTGGCCCCCGCGGTGGCCGGCCCACACGCACGCCTGGGCGCAGCCCTGGTCGTGCTGGGCGAGCGCGTCCGGGTTGCCCTGCGGGTTGCGCTTGAGGACGGACTTGTCCCACATCGTGGCCCAGAACTCGGCCTCGTTGAGCTGCTTGTTAGGGGATGACAGGAGAGTAAGAGGGTGCGTTGGGTAGCAGTGGTCGTGGACTTACGGCGCTCACGCCATCGACGTTGCCGGGCTTGCAGTCGAGGTGTGTCGCGGTCTCGCTGGTGACGATGGTGCAGGTCTCGTCGCGCGAGGCGACGTAGTAGGCGTTCTTGGAGAGGGGCTGGGCGAGGGCCGAGGCGGCGACAAAGAGGATGGCGAGCTTCATGTCGCTGGGGTGAGCTGGACGAGGTGGTGCTCACGTTGTAGTAGGTCTCGGTGAGGGTTGGAAGATGAAGACGATAAGAGAAGTGATTGAGGAGATGAGGGATAGAAGAGTGAAGAGGGAGAGCGGTCTGGCGTGCGGGTTATATGTGTTGCCCGCTGCCCTCCTGTCAGTATTGCGCCTCACCTCCCCCTGGCGATACTTGATCGCTTTGAAGGCCACTGTACAGCCCGCTGATCGGCGGTGTACATCCATGCCACACCATGCACACCGCCATGCATCGCCCCTTTCCAAGCGCCTCAGTAATCCAGCGGGCATTGGAAAATGGTGAAAGCCGAACCCAAAGGCCGCCTTTGCTCAAGTGCCTCGTCATCGCACTGACGCCACACACCGCATGTCACAGGTGACACCACAATCTCGGTTGTTGAACACACCCGCCGCACAAGTACTGTGTTTCGTTCTACTGTCGCTACGAGTTTATCCGCCCATGGCGGCCCATCTGCCAGCCTACATTCTACGAGAGCATCCTTGATGCTTAGCGACGAGCTCAGCAATAGCAGTGGCAGCCAGACGCGCCAACGCGACCCATGCAGCCGGGGCGCCGCGAGTCGCAGTACTTCTAGCACTTCTCGTGGCTCTGGTGCTGGGCGCTGCGCGGGAGATGACCGGCCGACTCGCGCTTCTCGGGGTTGGCAGAGGCGCCGCCCTCGGTGAGCTGGTGTGAGTGTAGTGTCAGGGAAGGTGAAAGGGGATAGGAGGAGATTGAGGCAGGGAAGGTATGAGGAAGGGCCTGTGGTCGGTGTGCTCACGATAGGGGCGTCGAACCAGTAGCCGGAGAGGCAGTCGCGGTGAGCCATTGTGGGGCTGTCGAAAGTGATCATGCAAGTCTCGTTCGTCGAAGGGATGTAGTAGGGGCATTTGTCGCCGCAGATCGCGAGTGCCGTGGAGGCGAGGAAGAGGATGGTGGTGGCGATCTTCATCGTGGCTTAGTGAGATCGGGGCGACGACTGTAATACTCACAAGGTGTGGTGGTGATGTTGAGAGGACCTTGAATCGGTGAGAGAAGGTGACGAAGTGTTGAGAGTAGAGATGAGGGATGGAGAGGAGTGAAGATGAGAGATTGGCGACGACTTGGATGATGTATCAAGTCCAGATTGGCCACCTTCCTCGGCCTCCTCACCCGGTACCATCGGCGAGATGCCCGTTTCGCATCTCCGTTTCGCATCTCGCCTCTCACCCTGCAGCGCTCTCAGTCATGCCATGGACGTGCTCGCACCTCGCGTCCACAAAGGCAGGGTTGGCCCATAACCGCCATAGCCAGGCAGCTGAGGTCCAAAGACATCACTCAACCCGCCGGCATTCAGTCATCTCAGGTGAACAGATGTACACTGCCCTGCTTTACGTTTCACAATGTTTTATGTCCCTCCCCTGCTCTGTGCCGACGTACTACATCGGTTGTAGTGCCAACTCAGCAGATGCAGCGGCAGTCGTTCGCGCTCATGTTGGGCGTGCAGCCCTTGCCCGGATACTGGAGGTGGCAGTTCGTCTCGCACGCCTTAAAACCGTCGAGGTCGGTGGTGGGGTCAACCTGGGCGTTGCGCTTGTCGCCCAGGCGGACAAGGGCGGTCTCGTTGAGCTGGTGTGAGCAATCAAGCGTCGGGCCGAGGGGTCGGAGGGATTGTGTAAAGGGGGTGAGGAAGAGGGAAGTTGACCCACAGTCGGAGCGTTGTTGATGTGACCCTGCTGGCACTCCATGTGCGCGGTGTTGGTGCGATCAAGGATGTTGGTGCACGTCTCATTGAGAGTGGCGATGTAGAAGGTGAAGTTGTTCTGAGCGAGGGCTGCAGCGGCAAGGAAGAGGACAGCGAGGCTCATCATGTTTGTGGACTGGATGAGCGTGGCCTGAGTGTGCGTACCAACTGGTGCGTGAATACAAATGTGGTTTGAGACGGGACGAGGAAGGTTGTGGGAGTTGACAAGAGTTGAGAGATGGATTGAAGGCAAGGGGATCTTTGCAGTATTGTAAAATGGGACGGGTTGCTTGCATCTTGGTTGGGTTGTATTGTATCCAAGGCGACACAGCTCAGTAGATCAGTAGACGATTGTCCCCCGACGGTTGAACCTCAGACGCGCGCTTCACCCTCTGCTGTGCAAGAGCCACCCCATGCGCAGCAGAGCCGACCCACTCACGGCACTGCGTCGGACCGTTGTTAGCTTTGCTACCCTGCTGAGCCCACCCCTCAGCCTCCCACCGATACACTCAAAACACGAACCACTCCTTCCATCGCAGCTACAATGCCCCTCTGCTCTTCCTCCCCTCCATACTACGGTTCCGTCATCGCTCCGTCATTCAAGTGTCGTGGTGCTCAGCAACGGCACTGGCACACGGGGACGCTAACGCGGAAGTTGCAACCGCGGCGCGCGCAGCTCTGCATGCACGCCTGGCTAGAATTGACCGGCTCACGCTCCTCGAGGTGGATGGTGATCTCGCGCTCCTGCGGCGCCGCGGACTCCTTGGGGGCCGGGGTGGCCTCGCACTGCTTGAACTGGTGTGAGTGGTTGTAAAGGTGGGAGTTGTAAGATGGGGGGAAGGCCGGGAGCTCACGATCGGGGCGCTGTCGAGGTGGCCGGGGCTGCACAGAATGTACATCGTCGTGGGGTCGTTCGGGGTGCGGAGCGCGGTACGGCACGTCTCGTTGGTCCAGGGAATGAACATGCCGCGGTCCTGCGAGCCGTCGGGGTGGGGGAGCGCGGTAGCGAGGGGGAGGAGGAGAAGGGCGAGCTTCATGGTGTTGCTGGGGGCGTGAGCAGAGAATACGGTGGTATCGCACGAGGTGTGGTAGGTTTGTAAGACCTGAAGGTTCAGCTGAAAGAGGTGGTGAAAGGTGGTTGCAGTGGGTTGGAGAGGTGGTGCGGTGGGGAGGAGTGAAGATGAAAAATGGATGACGGCGGGGTTTCAAACTTGAGGAAGGTGAGGAAGGTGGTTCAAGGCGGGTCGCAGGGTTGACTGTGTTGGCCATGTGGTCAAGTGAACAGTCTCATTGCGCCCCATGATCTGTCCATCTGTCAGCTGTCGGCCTGCGCGGCCTGTCTGTCGGCTGCCTTCCCTGCGAGTAATAAACACTATGCTTCATTGTATGTAGCTACAGCGCTCCAGGAGTTGTGTATACCAGCTATAAGCTACGACAATGTCCTTGGGGCAAGGCGCGCCTAGCAGCTGCACTTGCAGACACCCCAGCGGCCGTCGGGGCAGGCGCCGCCGTGGCAGCCCATGTTCCAGCAGCTGGCCTTGCAGGCATGGAGGCCGAACATGCACGAGCCGCGCTTGTTAAGGTGGCCCTCGGCCCACGCGCGCTCCTCGGCGGGGGTGGTGACATCGCGCGCCTGGGGCGGGGGGAACTTGAGCTGGTGTGAGTGGGAGGAAGGCCTGGGAGGAAGGTGGATGACGCTGTGAAACGGTGAGGAAGGTGGGGTACTCACGTCCGGCGCGTCGTCGAGGTGGCCGTCCTTGCACTCAAAGTGGGCGTCGTGGTCGCCGTCCATGACCTTGTAGCACGTCTGGTCGCTGTCGGGGATGTAGAGGGCGTCCTTCGCGGCGGCAGCGACGGCGAAAGTGGTGAGGAGAGCGAGGACAAACTTCATGGTGGTTGTCTGGGTAAGCGGGGTGGGGAAGGCTAGACGTACGGGTACAGGTGTGGGTGGTCAAGTTGACGATGAAGTGAAGTGTGTGTACGCAAAGATCAAGAAGGTGGGTGGATGAGAGATTGTGTGATGAAGAGATCGCGGTGAAGCCCGGGGTTTATATCCCTGTCGAGCTGGCTCGAGGGGGATGGTTGACTCGACCTTCTTCCGTCTCCGCAGCAGCACCTCGCACCTGCAACGCAGCTCAACGCGTCATCTGGACAAGCTACTGCACCGCTGCGGAGCAGGTCATCGGGAATGACCGATCACTTTGGGTTGCACGTCGGTGTGAAGGGGGAGTTGGTGCCGCAGTCGGTGCGAAGGAAGAAAGTGCCACATGCCACACTTGGCTCCGCGTACAGCCACACTGCCTAACACAATCAGAGTAATGAGGGTGAAACACAATACAATGTGCTTGCGCACCGCATTAAGCTAGCACCCGTCTTACACGGATCTGTTTATCTCACCATCCCCCCAAGTCCGCTTGCCATTGCATCCGACACCGCTCACTTCATGCCCATCCACGGCTTCACGGCAACGGCAAGGGGCGCCCACTGCCTTGCTTGATCCTGTTCATTCCGACTGGCATGCGAGACGGGTACCGAGTGACTGGGGGGCTCCAATACATAGGCGGCGTCGTTGAGCCCGTAACGGTCTCCAACTGAAGCTTGGCTTCTGCACGGAGGTGGGCCGCCGATATCCCGCTGAGACGGATATCCGCACAGCCACTCGCATCCGACAGCAGCCGAGAGATCTGAATTGCATTCATTCCCCCATCGGAATCCGCCACCACACAACGTCATATCGAGACCGTGCACAGTTACCGCCACCATCGTCCCTGCACCGACGCCACTAGTGGTTTCCGCATGTCAAGTAGCTTGTACCAAACCATACTCTTCTACATCAATTGTATCGTCTGTCATGAATACCGGATCTATCCAACGGATAGCTGTCTGGCACATCTGTGTCCGGCCACTGCGGCTTGCCGTCGAGCTCCTCAGGCCGTGACAGAGGCAAAGAGCACTTTATTCAACCATCCATTCACTAGCCTAGCACGTGCACGAGCACACGCCCACCGGCCGTTCCTGCAGCGCGGTTGCTACAGCCCATGTTCCAGCAGCTCACACCGCAAGCCCACAGGCCGGCGGCGAATGGCCCGCGCTTCTCGAGGTGGCTCTCGGCCCACCCGCGCTCCGTGAGCTCCGAGGTCGGCGGGCGCGCCTGGGGCGGCGGTTTCTTGAGCTGCCCGTCCGCACAGCAGTGGGGCGACGTACGGGCGGTGCGTTGTCCAGGTGCCCCGGCTTGCACTCGAGGTGCGCCTCGTGCTCGCCGTCAATGACCTTGTAGCAGGCCACGTCCTGGTCGGGGATGTAGAGCTGCGCGAGGGCGGGGGCGAGAAGCGCGAGGGTGACGAGGGCGAACTTCATCCTGGGGTTAGCAGGGAGGGCGGGGGGGCGTACTTATTTGAGTTGGGCTGAGTAGTTGAAAGTGAGAGGGGAGAAGTTGTTGAGAGTGGGGATGTTGAAGCCAGATGGCGGGGTTGATATCTCTTTCGTGAGGCCACCCCTTCACTATGCCTCGACACTTGCCCGCGCCCACGCCCATCGTCGTTCTCGACTCACTGCTGTCACCCCCTCTCCACCAACTCCTTTGCCGACGCCTCCACCACGCCTCCACCGACCCCTCCACCGACCTGACACCAACCTGACACCAACTGACCTCGCTTCGCCGTCGCCGCATTCTTGGCACTTCACACTGCGCAACCTAACCTTGCACGAGCGTCACGGGTGACCTTGCCGACGTGCCCGGCCCCGCCGGCCCATCGTCTGAGGCGGCCCTCCGGCAATCGGACCGGCAGCCGAGTTGCTGAACAGCGCCGCAGGGAGCGGGCTCTTATTTACCGTCTCTGTCATGGGCACTCCTGTGGAGGCTGACTGACATCTGCGACGAGGGTTGCGGTCCTCATGGTTCAAGGGTGGCTCGATGGAGTGGCTTGAGCTTCGTGGGGGTCTTAGTCGCAGCAGTATCCAAGTGGGCTTTGTGAACCGCGCTGTGGCTGGGTGACGCGTACCTACGGTGGACGAAAGTGGACATGCATGCTTCCTCACAGCCTTTAGCACTGATCAGATCCAGATCTGAATGGCGCTGTGAGGGCCCTTTGGTGTGATCTTGTGGAAGCGTCGTCCATGCCAATACAGCCGCTTTAGCATCCCCGCCACGGGCCATATCGCTATATCGCAATCCGTTACTTGCTCTCTGGCCTCTGGTGCGGCTGGAACCCAACAGTGGCATATACAGTACAACTACACAGTCTGAGGTCTAGCAACATCGTTCAAAGTGCCCCTCCCCCGTCATCTCCCCACACCCCTACCCCCAGCACCACCCCTACGGCCGCGCATCGGGGTGGCACCCGCATCTCACCTGCCCCTCCAGTGCGCCCTCCAAGGTCTCGACCAGCCGGCCCACCACCTCGTCTCCGTACGGGGCGCGGCGCACCGCCTCGCCATTCCGCTCCCGGAAGCGCATCCAGCTCGGCAGGAGCTCGTGCACGACGAACTGGAGGAAGCTCACGCTCGCGACGTCGGCACTATGCCCCGGTGCAATGTTGGGCAGCACGTGTGCGGCGAGCATGTCGTCGAGGGCGTTGCTGAGCGCGTCGAGGACGTCGTGCTTCTTCTCCTCTGTTGCGGGGTTGGCGTCGGCGAGTGCCCGGAAGCGCCGGTAGTTGGGCGTGACCTCGTTGACGAGGTAGGCGTTGAGCGTGTTGGGCGGGAGGTCGCGTTCAGCGCGCTCCGCCTCGGCGAGGGTAAAAGGCTCGGCATAGGGGGTGGCGATCCACGTGTCGAGCAGGCCGTCGAGGAGCTGCTCTTTGGCCGGCGGTCTCTCGAGATTGCGCACAGCGGCCTCGACCTCGCCGTGCCACTTGCGCACTGAAGCCGCCCAGTCTGCGTAGGCGGCGAGACTGGCGGCCATGGCCTCAGGCGTCCACCCTGCGCCGGTCGCGACGGGAGAGAGCGGCGGAAGCGACGCCACGAGGGTCACGAGCTGTTCCATGCGAGGGTTTGGTAGAGCGGAAGCGAGTGGGTAGGGGCGGAGGAGGGGAGAGGAGGTGGGAGAGGCCCGGTGGGAAGCGAAAGGAGGGCGCGGTGACAGGGGCGGGGCCAGACCGGTCCATGATCAGGAGGGTGGAGGCGTCAGTCCGCGCACGTCGCAGCTGGGTAGGGCTCACCTGCTGCTTCCACGGTGCTGCTGAGGGGCCAGCAACGGGCTGGGCTGGTTGGGCGGCGACGGCGAGGGGTGCGGGGAGCGGCAGCGTGGTGGGTGCGGCTGCCGGCGCCGCCGGTGGCACTTTGGCACGCGGCTTCTTGGCGAGCTTGGGTTTCTCGGGTCCTTTGGTGGTGGCCGCCTTGCGGCGGGGCATGGTGGTGGTGGGTAGATTGTGGGTGGGTGATTGAGGTGATTGAGGAATGGATGGATGAATGGGATATGACAAGATGAGGGTTGGATGAAGGGAAGTTGGAGGGGAGGGAAGAGGCGAAAGAGGCGAAAGAGGAAGGAAAGTGAGAAGGATGAGGACGACGACTAGAGTGACGACGACGACGAATGGTCAAATCGCCAGCGACCGTCCGTGCACACACAGGTTCGCCACCCTAACCCTCCCACACGCTCTCCAGTGCTCCACTTTTTGTCCCACCGGCCCTTCACTCGCTCTACTTGATCCTCTGAATGCATCCTCGCCATTGTAAGACGCTACTATGCACAACAATAATCAACGCCTCCGCCACATCCACCACACCCACCCGCTTCCGCACACTTCACTCACACTCGCACTCACACTCACACGCATGCTGCATGGCCCCCCGCCTCCACGCTCCGTTCCCCACTCGCGCTCGGTGCTCCGCCCTACCCTACCACCTCCGTGACGACATCGACATACACTTTGACGCGGTCCATTGCGTCGCCCACCGTCGGACCGCGGTACGGCGGCATGGCGGCAATGTCAAACTGACCGAACGTCGCGCTCCGCGGCGTCGAAGGTCTGCGCGGCTCGGATGGGCCGCTGATCCGCGCGCCGACTCTAGGCAGCGGCGGTAGTCTGGCGCTCGCGGGCGTGCCGATAAACTTGGCCACGAGGGGGTTGACACTACTACATCAGCGCATGCCGTCGCTGTGCTTACACGTTGGGGCTGGTCAGCGTCATAAAGTGCCCGACGTTGTCGATCATGTGCACCTGCGCTCTCGTGGTCCGGTGCAGCGCGTTGAACTTGAACGCCCACAGCTGCGCGTCCTCGGTGAACGCGGGCTCCTCGTTCGCCGCCGCCTGCAGTATGAGGACGGGCGCGCTGATGCGCGCCATCTCCTCCGTGCTCTGTGGTTGCCGGGACGTGACGGGCTCCCAGACGTAGAACGCGGCCTCGGCGGCCTCCTCGGCCGATGCCTGCAGTCGCTCGCGCGCAACGATCATGTAGTCGTCCCTGATCTCGCGGATGGCGGGGGCGAGTGCGCCAGCATCGTATGCAAACGTCGCCCGGGTGATGGCGTCAAGCGTGTCTGCGTCGCCCGACTGCGTGGCCGTCACGAGGGCCTGGGGTCAGCATATACCCAAGGATAGTGTGGGCTCCGTTCGCGCAC
This sequence comes from Cutaneotrichosporon sp. PK4640, assembly GCA_023630115.1. NCBI lineage: Eukaryota > Fungi > Basidiomycota > Tremellomycetes > Trichosporonales > Trichosporonaceae > Cutaneotrichosporon > Cutaneotrichosporon sp. PK4640. Next base: position 51,459 of record JAMALN010000188.1, read on the forward strand.
ACACGCCGTTCGCTGTTCCAGCTGGCATGGGCACTCTGGACGCTCGCGCGCACAGCGGCCCCTGCGCCGCCGGCCGGATCCTTCCAGTGCCCCCGCCCCTCCCCCACTCCCACGGCCCCACCCCGCCCACTCACCTCGCGGCACTCGGCGTAGCCCATCACTGCGTCCTCGCTGTCCTGGTTTGGGGGGAGCGAGATGAGCGTAAGCGTCTTGACTCTGTCGGCGTGCGCAGAGGCAAGGTTGGCAGCGACGACGGCGCCGAATGCGACGCCGACGACGTGCGCGGCCCGGATGCCCAGGCGCTCCTGCAGTCAGCCTCACGCCGATCCTCGCGTGCACAGAAGCTGCCCGCTCCGCCCCTCATTCGCCTCCCACGCCCACTCACCATGCCCGCCGCAATGTCGTCGGCGACGCTCCACGCGTCGTAGGACTTGGGCCGCGCGCCGCCCTGCGTAAGCCCGTGCCCGCGCATGTCGAACGCCACGAGGTTGTACCCGTCGGTGAACAGCGGGTCCTCGGTCTGCGGGTAGCTGGTGTCAGCTTTTGGGGCTTGCCTCCACCGGGCTCGGCGGTCCGAGCTCAGCCCATCTCGGGCCAAGCAGAGCCTCCACCCGACGGGCGGGCCGCTCGCCGCCGGCTTACAAGAAGAACGAGTCGAGCCACGTCGGGTGGCAGAAGACGATGCTTGGGAGCGCATAGTCGATCGCGCTCGCGATGGGGTTGCCGGGTGTCGAGATGCGGGCGTGGAGCTCGACGCCGGAGGGGAGGGGGACGATGACCATGTCGGTGGACGGCGGGCGGGGCGTGCGGGTGCTCATGGTGTTATAAGGCCGCGCGGGTGTGTGGGAGTGGGGGGAGGCTGATCGTCGGGGCGCGTGTGGGGTCGTCGTCGCCGTCGTCGTGTGCAGTGGCCGCGAAGAACTACCAGGCAAAACTGGGCGTCGTGTGTAAACAAGAAGAGACGGACGAGACGGGGGGTTGACGGGCTCCTGCGCGAACTCTGGTCTTGTCTTGAGCAGTTGCAAGTGCCAAGCAAGCATGGCCCAAGCCCAGTCCGTGGAGATGGGGATGGCAATGTGCGGCGCCATGGAGCGCCACCGCCCCTGGCGCCACATCTCGTGCATAGGGGGCGGTGCGTACGCCTTTGCCAGAGGGCCAGAGGAGGCCCGAGCGCACCCTCTGCATTCCACATGGCCCTACCCGCGCCCATTCCCGGGGCGTGCACGTGCCGTCGGCCCTCTCTCCGCCCTGCGTTCAGCGAGTGCCTGGAGAATGAGACAATAGAGGCGGCAGGGCGACATAGGGGGGGAGGAGGGGCACCGGAGAAGGGGGCGCCAATGATGAGGGAGGGGGGCATGTCGGTCGAGGAGGGGGACGGGGGACGGGGGACGGGCGAGACGCGCGGAGATGGAGAAGCGAGAGGCGATGAGACGTTGACCGCCGAGGGTCTCCACCTACCCCTGCAGCCCCCTCCTCTCTTCCGGCTCAGACACCAACCCCGATGAGAACAACGGCCAAACTTCGCGACGCTGCCCCCTCTCACTCCCCCTCCCATTCCCCTTTCGGCTCCCCTCTCGCACGACCAACTCGTGTGCACTCGGAGCGCGAGGATGTGAGCTGCCTGCCCGGGCGACCCGTGTCGATCTGGATGATCTGCTGCAGCTTGCAGGGATCCGCAATGAATCTCGGTGGCGAGTGTGCTTGTGTGGTGTGTGGCCGGTCGCCACCGTCATCCGTACCGTGCACGTTTGTCACCGCGTCACTGCCACGCCCCAGGTGCCCAACCCATCTACGTGCCGCGGCCGGTCGTGGTACCGCTGCGCAGGAACTGGGAGCAGTGCGCGGAGCGTGGAGGTGCGGGGGGAGAGCGGGGCACACTGGGGCATGTAAGCGCGGGCGCGGCATGTGGAATCGAGTGCGCTTGGTCGGGCTCGTTGCGTTCGAGGCGATTGGCTCCTACGCCTCCAGTTGGGGCTCCAAGTAGCCATCTTGCTCGGCTGTGCGCCTTGGCCGGGTATACTGCGCCTCGCGATAAGAGGGCGCTCGATCGCATCCTGCGTCAGTCACCCCCAACGATCCACTGCCCGCCCGACGACTGCTATCGTATACATCGCTCCCTCTACCGCGTCGGGCCGCCGCCGCGCGCGCCTCGTCCCGGCGCACCGCGCCCGCGCTGGGGCATCCCACGGGGTGGTCCGCCGCGTCCTGTTGTCAGCTGGGTTCCAGGAAGTGCGGACAGCTAACTCACCTCCGCCACCACCACGGCCGGGCATGCCACCACCACGTCCTGCTGTTAGCTTGGTCAAAAGAAAGAGACTGGGAGGAGAGATGGTGGCCATATGGTGGCACGAGAGAAAGGGAGGGAAGGCGGAGGACGAGACACTCACCTCCACGAGCACCGCCACGCGCCTTCTGCGCCGCACGCTCAGCACGCTGCTTCTCCTGCTCCGCAGCCGCATCGTCGAGCACCGCGTCCGCGATGCGGAAGTACTTGATCTGGGGTCAGCTACCTTCACCTCAAACAGCTGGCAGTAGGTCAGACGGAGCGAGGAAGGAAGGCGAAGGTCAGACCATTGTGGGCAGCGAAGAGTCTACGCTCCTGGCGGAGCCCGCTTGGGGGCTGCCATCCACCTTCCCTTCTGCCCGCCAGCGCAAAACACGCACGATGTACGCTGCGCGCGCACTCCTCACACTCGCTCCGCCCACGCGCACCCGCACTCACCACATTCCCCTTGATGAACATCTCCTTCATCTTCCAGAAACGCTCGCCGTCCGCGCTCGTCTCGTACACGTCGCGCAGGGTGACGTTCATAAAGTTGTCGCAGTCGACGAGGTGCCCGTTGAACGTCACGCCGTTCTTGAGCTCGACGAGCTGGCGTCAGTTCGTTCTCCGGGGGAAGGTGAGTCGCGGCACGCACCATCGGCTTGCCTTGTGCGGCGTTGAGCAGCGAGAGGGGGAGCTGCTGTCAGCTAGCCCTCGGCGGGCCGGAGCTTACCATGCTGTGGTGGATGTTGTTGATGGAGTGTAGAGGTTGAATGTGGTGACGGCGTTGTTCAGTTGGGCTGGCACGTGACTTACACGTGTAGTTTGTTGATACGGATGTGGGCCCCGGATCGCCACCGATGACTGAGCGTTTCATCTCACCCCAACGCAGTTCCTCTCCCTCTCAGCTCTCAGTTCACCACTAACGCGTCATGAGCTGCGCAGACGACCTTACCGTCGACGACCTCAATACGTCCGTGACGACGGAGGTGCTCGAGCGCGTGAGCGCCGGCGAGGGGAGCAACGCCAACCTCTGGGGATGGATTGACCGGGACAAGTGAGCGATTGCCGGGCCGGCTGACGACAGCGTGGTGGGGCTGAATCTCGTCGAGCCCGAGACGGCGCCCAAGGTCATCAAGCCATGGGACGAGCGGTTGGACGAGGAGGAGTTTGTGGAGAGCGGGGTAGATGATGAGGTAAGCGACATTTGCAGCTCCGACGACTTCGGGTCCAGGAAGTCAGTCGGCTGCGCCTCGCTGCGCGTGCCGCGGTCAGACGTGCGGGCTCGACGTCCTCGACGTACGGGATGAAGGCGTCTGGAGGTCGTGCTGAAGCTGCAACCCGCCCCTCCCCCTGCGCTCCTACTGACACCCAGCTCATCCTCCACATCCCCTTCACGGCCAGCCTGCGCCTCCGCAACCTCATCCTCTACCTCCCCGCCCCCGGACATCCCCACCGTCCCGGGCGGCTGCGCATCTTCGCCAACATTCCCCATCCCCCAGACTTTGCCGAGCTCGAGTCCATGGACCCCATCATGGACCTGGACGTGAGCGAGCCCCCGATCCAGCGGCGGGACATTGGCGGGCGGCGCGACGTCGACGAGTGGCCGCTCAAGGTGCAGCGCATGGCCAACGTCTTTGCCATTACGCTCCTCTTTGTGAGCTAGCAAGCCCGCGCTTCAGCTGACGGCAGAGCGAGGCGGGCACGGGGCAGCGCTCCAAGGTCTTCTATGTCGGCTTCAAGGGCGACGCCAAGCAGCTCACGATGGACATGTCCAAGCTCGGGCAGGTGCCCGCGTCCCAGAGCGCCGACAAGCGCGTCGACGGCGTCGCGGAGAAGAAGGGGGCGGGATACACGACCATCCGGTAGTTTTGTAACATATAATTCTTCTTCTACTTCTAGTCTACTGGCGCTTAAGCGCGGCGAGCTTCTTGATCGCCTCGGTGCCCTCGAGGCGCTCATCCTGCCACTCGACCTGAGGGGTGGCGCCGAGCTTCTTCTCGTAAAACTCGATGCTGGGCGTGTTCCACTTAAGCACGCACCACTCGACACGCCCGCAGTCCTTCTCGAGCGCGATCTGACCGACGTGCCCGAAGAGAGCCTTGCCGATGCCCGAGCCGCGGAGCTCGGGGACGACAAAGATGTCCTCGACCCAGAGCCCGGGCTTGCCGATCCACGTCGAGTAGGTGAAGAAGTACTGGTGTGAGCGGGTGGGTGAGGGAGCGAGCGCCCAGTGGAGCGACGCCGCGAATCGAGACGAGCTTTGGGGGAACGGCAATGCAGGGAGTCACGCGGCTGTGGTTGGGTGTGGCACAGCCTATCGACTATGCCAGTAACGATGGACAAAGAGAACATAGTAGTGGAAGTAGTACTCACGATGCACAGCGCGACGGCCTCGCCCGAGTCCATGCGGACGATGAGCGCGTGCGCGTACTTGTCCTCGAAGATGGCCTTGCGCATCATCTCAGGAGTGCAGGTGACGGCATCCGGCTCCTTCTCGTAGACGGCCTGGGGTTAGAGTGTGTGGGGAGGGACAAGGGGGCGGGTGGGTGCAGGTTGGGCGGGATGGGTGAGGGAAGGTGAGGGGAGCAGCGAGGGGGGCTTAGCTAGCGATGAGCTCGACTTACGAGGCCGACGACGAGCTTGAGCAGGTCGGGCTGGTGTCAGTTTGGAAGGCAGCGGCAAGCTCACGATGTCGTCTGGGGTAGCCTCCTTGATGGACCAGTTCTGGGACATTTTGATGGATGGAGTGGAAGAGTGAGAGAAATCAAGATCAACATCCGAGATTAAGGGGGTGTCGTAACGAGCGGTCATCACCGCTGCCCCAACCGCGGACCAGCTGGGCGGCATCGGCTAGCTCTTTCCCCTCCCTCAGCCAATCTCTGAAACGCCTCGCAACCATGTGCTCTCGGCGTCGCTTGGCCTTGCCAGCATGGCAGCATGGAAGGCGCCAGCAGCGTTGAGCGCTCACTTGGTGACACCGCTCTAGACTCTGGCGATCCTCGGCACATCCCGACCCCAACCTCCACCCTCCACCCCGCCTCCTGCCCCACTCCCAAGGTCACGTGCACTCTGCTTCCGCTCGCCACCCAGCACTTCACATTCGAGGTCGAGAGACACAACGCTCCTCATCACAACACTCTCCTCCGCAGCATGGCGGAACTTACGCGGGACGAGGTCGTCCGCCGCTGCCAGGACCTCGTATTCAAGGTCTCGTACAGCTTCTACGACGAGCCATACCGCATCCTGCTCTGGATCCTGGTTGAGCAGAGTGTGTGAGTTGCTTGTTGCATTCGTCATCTACTCCATCTCCCAACTCGACGGCCACCTTTCCTCACCTTGCTTGCAACTCATACTGACTCCAGGATTACGGAAAAGAGCCTCAGCGAGATCCTCAACGTCGGCATCAACGATGTGCGCAAGTACATCGGCATGCTCCACACGCACCGCCTTGTGAAGCGGTGAGTCGTGCTTGGACACCCGCCACCCTCCCGCCCACCCTCGCTGACCCTAGCTACGTGAACAAGGAGAAGGCTGCCCTCAACTCGTTCCAGCAGCGCGCGCTCGCAAACGGCGGCTCGGTTCCCGGCGTCCCGCCCGGCGCGATGAGCCGCACCCGCGACGTCATCTACTGGTACCTCGACTACCGCGAGTTCTCGGACGTGGTCAAGTACCGCATCGCGATGATGCGCAAGGGCATCGACGAGAAGATGAAGAGCGAGGTCGGCAAGCGCGGCTATCTCTGCCCGCTCTGCCACAAGGTGTACGACCCGCTGGACCTGGCGCACCTGTTCGACTTGCGCGCGTCCGCCTTCCTCTGCGAGGTGGACAGCACCGAGCTGATCGAGGACGACCCGGCGATGCACGGCGACGAGAGCGCCGGCCAGGACCGCATGCAGCGCTTCAACGTCGCGACCGCGCCCATCCGAGACGCGCTCAAGTCGATCGAGGGCGCGCGCAACATCCCCACGCTCAACATTGTCGCGTGGATCGCGCAGAACGTCAAGACCGAGGCGGCGCCCACCGAGGCCGAGGGCGCCGAGGTGCGCCGCGTCGACGTCGTGTTCGGCGTCGACGGCGCGCCCAAGGAAGAGGACAAAAAGGCACACGAGGCGCTGCCGGTCTGGTACACGCAGTCGACGATTACGGGCGAGATGACGGCCGAGGGGAACAAGGAGGCCGTCGCGCAGGCCAAGGCGGCGGCCGCGGCGTCGGCGGCCGCCGGGCCCAGCGACGACGGGCCCAGGTTCGACGACCTCAGCGCGTACTACGACCAGATGGAGGAGGAGGAGGCCGCGCTCGACGACACGATCGATACCACCGAGAGCACGCCTGCGCCCGACACGAGCGCCGTCGCTACGCCCAGCGGCGCCGCCGACGTCGTGGTCATGGTTGCCGGCAAGCCGATGAAGATCGCCGACGTTACGGAGGCCGACGAGGAGCTCATGACGCCCGACGAGTACGAGGCGTACTTTGAGGCGACCGCGGCGCAGGTGTAGAGCGCAAAGGAAGTGGGCGGACAGCCGCAGCAGAGCATATTGCATGGGCATGTATACTGTATCAATAGCGGGAAGGCGGTGCTGGCTGCTGGTAGGTGAAGCTCACGGTGGTGATGGCAATCTGGTTCCTCTGTCGCTTTCACGGTGGCGGCTACATGTTACATCACTGCTGCACATCTACACTACTTGAGCCATCTACACATCTACTACACGCCAATGATGGCGTTGATCGACGCTCCCAGCTGCTCCTCGGTGACCTTGTGCCGCTCAGCAGCGGCAGCCATCTCAGCCTCGGCGTCGGCTAACACAGCCGCCGCGACGCGCTGCGCCGCGAGAGCGCGGTTGGTCGCCGTCTGCGCCGTGGCCATAGTCTTGTGGTGTGCCGCGAGCTCGGCCTCCCAAGCCCCAACGAAAGAGATAGTGAGCTCGGGGAGCTCGGCGCGCGCGGCGGCCTCGGGATCCACGGGCACGACCTGGGGAATCGGGGGCGGTGGGACCGCGAGCCCAACTAACGCGGCGGGTCCGCTGGGCGCGGAAGGCGGCGGGCGCGCTGCCCACGGCGGGCGCACAGCCTCCACGGGCGCACCGTAGCCGGCGGACGGGCCGCGCGCGCCGGGCCCATACGCGCGTGGGCCAGTTGGAGGAGGGCGGCGCGGCGTGGGGGCGGTCGTTGGGCGCGGGGACGTGGCGCCAGACTTGGGGGAGCGGCGCGACTCGTGGCTCGAGGCGCTGGGCGACCGGCGACCCCGGCTGCCGGAGCGGGAGCGGCCCCACCGCCTCCGACCGCCGCGCTCGCGCTCACGGTCGTGGTCGTCGTCATAGTCGTCGGCACGGTATCTGTCGGCGAACATGTCCTGGAACCCGCGGCGCGGGGAGCGGTCCCTCTCCCTGTCCCTCCATCCGCGGTCTCCGCGGCGGGGGCTAGGCGACCGGCGGGGCGAGCGCGAGCGCTCGCGATCACGCCGGGGAGAGCGGCTCCGGTCGCGCTCGCGGCGCGGGGACGGCGAGGTGATCTGTCCTTCCTCGGGGCTGCCGGCTCTACTGGGGGTCTGGACGGAGGAGGAGGAGCGGTCGCGTTCCCTGTCGCGTCCGCGGCGGCGGTTGTAGGCGCCCCACTCGTCTTCGATGTTACCTGCGAGCGCGCGGCGTTCCCGCTCGCGCCGGCCGCCGCGTTTCCGCCGCCGAGGCGCGCCGCTGCGGTCGTCCCAGTCCTCGCCGCGGTACCTGTCTCCTCCACCTCCGCCTCCTCCACCGCCGCGGTAGCGCGGGAGCGAGGGGGAGCGGCGGCGGCGGTAGGGGGAAGGGGAGCGGGGCATGGTGGTCGGGTGAGGAGGGTCGCGCGAGGCGCCCAAGAAAGGTAGGTAAGGGGGTACACTAAAGGAGGATGCGAGCGCGCCCGGAAGTACGACGAGCGCTAGCTTGTGCTGCGTTACGAGTTAATGAGGGCCGTAGGAGAGCGCGAAGAGGATGGAGAGGAGGTCAAGGGATGGATGATGAAGTGTTGTGGTGAGTGGTTGCGAGCAGTTGGGCGGCAAAGTGATGGATGGTTGAGCAAACATCTGCTTCCGTCCTCACTCTGCCCCACTCCTAATGCCTTGGAGTGGGGCAGCCTTCCGCCCAACCCCATCCAGCGGCATCATCTCACCACCCAGGCCATGATGACCTTGCTAGCTGTAGAAACATCAAGTTGCGTCGTTCTCAGACTTCCCTCACTGCACTGTGCATTTAGGTCCTTCATGCACAGTTTGGCCCAGCCCCAAGCCCCAGATATCGTTTTGATGGCGAGGTGGTGAAGAACGGAGGGGACACGCGCAGTCTATGCTCGTATGGATTGAGGCCCCGCTGCATGGGCGGGTGGACGAGCTCCTCACGCGTCAGTGTCGTATATCAAGCGCTAGTGCCCCAAACGCACACGTCCAAGCCAGCTTTACATCTATACTACACTACATTAAGCGAGGTCCTGGGTAAGGATGGTGCGGTAGCGCACCGAGCCGTCCTCGACGGCCTTGATGGCCTTGGCCGCGTCCTTCATGGGCATGACCTCGATCCAGGGCTTGACCTTCTGGTCCGCGGCAATCTGGAGCATGCGCAGCGCCTCGGTGCGGCACCCGATGTGGCTAGACCCGAGGGACACGCCGCTCCCCGCCATGGACTGCGAGGTGATGTTGTTGAGCCCCTCCTCGGGCATGCCGACAAACACGAGCTTGCACCCGACGTCGAGGCACGAGAGGAACTCGTCGATCGGGAGCTTGGAGCTGCTGGCGCAGCACACGATGACGTCGAACTCGCGGAAGTGCTCCTTCTCGAAGCCGGGGGTGGTGGCCACGAACGCCTTGGCGCCCATCTTGAGCGCGTCGGCCTTCTTGGCGTCGCTGCGCGAGAAGACGGTGACCTCGGCGCCGAGGGCGACGCCGAAGAGCACGGCGTAGTGGCCCAGGCCGCCGAGGCCGACGACACCGACCTTGGAGCCCTTCTTGACGCCGTTGCGCACGAGGGGCGAGAAGACGGTCAGGCCGCCGCAGAGCATCGACGCAGCCTCGACGGAGGGGAGCGCCTCGGGGATCGGAAAGACGAACAGCTCCTGCGCGCGGATGTGCGTGCTGTACCCACCCTGGTGCTCGGCGCCGCCGGGCCAGGTGGTGTTGTAGCCGTGGACGGGGGTGGGGCAGTAGTTCTCTGGGCGTCAGCAAAGCTCTCACGCGCTCGGTCCTCGCGAAGCGAGGACTGTGCCCCCGGTGCCCCTCCACGGTATCCCCGAGGAGAATCCCGGATTCACGACTCACCGTTGTCGCCCTTGCACCACTTGCACTCGCCGCACGAGCCGACCTGCGCGCCGACGCCGACACGGTCGCCGACCTTGACGCTCTTGACGTCCTTGCCGACCTCGACGACCTTGCCGACGACCTCGTGGCCCGTGACGACAAACTTGGTCTCCCACGGCCCCCACCCGCCCGAGATGGTGTGGTGGTCCGACCCGCACACGCCACAGCACTCGACGGCGACCGTCACGCGGTCGTCCGCAAGCGGCTCCAGCTCGTACTCCTTGACCTGGAAGTCGAGGTAGTTCTTGGGGTCCGTGATCGCGTACCCGCGGGCCTTGTTGTTGGTGGGGGCGGCAGCCATTGTGACTAGATGTAGAGAGGGGGAGGAGAGTGAGACAGAGACTGTGAGTGGGGGAGAGGAGGGAGAAAAGAGGGGGAGGTTACACGCAGTCTGATATATCGGTTCCCGGCCCGGGTTGGGCGCCCGCAGCGGCCCGGCGGCCCGGCCCGTGAAATGCCGCTCCCATCTCCCCATTCACTCCCCCTCTTCCGCTCCAACTCTGGTAAAGCCCTCTACCTCGCCCGTTCGCTCACCCCTCTGTGCTCATCCTCGACGCCGACGCGCTCGCCACTCGCAAGGTTTTGCGTTTGGTGACGCCGGCGGCTTCGGCGACCATCGGTGCTGTTCTTTTTCGGCGGTACGTCATTGCTCCGAACCGGGGTACCGGAGACCAGTCCGCTCCTGACGTTGCACGTGGTCCCTGTCCAGCGCTCGCGAATGGCACAGGCGGTGTAACGTGAGTGCAGCGGCGTCGAGCAACGAGCATCTCGGGCTCGGCAGGTCACGGAGCTTGAGCGGCGAAGTCTGAGGGTGACGGCGATGCGCAGTGGCCCATGCAGAACTCACGCCGAGGGCGGAGTGTCGTCTTTCAGCGGGCGTCGCCCAACCTAGGCGCGCGAGGGAGATCTAGCTCTCCTGACCATGTTGCCACAACTCGACAGTGAGGCGGGGCGTATGAGGCGATTATGAGTGGGAGTGGACTCGGGGATGCAGATGTGGAAAGAGTGACACCACTGGTGACCTCGAGTGGTACTTATGCGCCGCGGGGACCGCACGGGGCCTCCCCACAGACCTCAGCCACACAGTCATGCACATATGCATAGCTGCCAATGGTCACGCCACGCATCTCTATTCGCACCCCTTCCGTTGTCTGTTCGTCTAGTTCTATCAGAGCTCAAACCCGCCCCAACCGCCATCGAGGTCGTGTCTCTTGTCATACTTGGCCATGCTCGGCCCATGCACGCGCTGGAGGCGCGCCGCGACGCCCTCGGCTCCCTCGAGGACTCGGAGGATGTTGCCGCCTGCGAGCTGCGCGATCTGATACCGCGTCCAGCCGCGTCGGATGAGCTCGGCGATCTGGCGTGAGCGAGTGCGAACTTCAAACATACAAGGTGGGGGTACTTGGACACATCCTCCAGGCCCTTCGGGACCGTGTCGATGCCGTCAAAGTCGCTGCCGATGCCCACGCTGCTGTCAGCTTCGCAGGATGAGCTAGCTCACTGGTGGTGGCCCGTCTTGGAGGCGATGTAATCGATCTGGTCGGCGATGGCGGCAACGTCGACGCTCTCTGGGTCCTTGCTCGCAAAGAAGGGGAAGAAGCTGGTGTCAGCTCGGGCAAGTCACAATAGCTGTGCCACCGTACAGGCCTTTGCTCGCTTGTCACGCCCGCCCACTCACTTGACCATGACGACGCCGTCCGTCTGCCCCTTGCCCCGCCCAATCATCCCGAGGATGTCATCGGGCACGTTCCGCGAAAAGTTGTTAAAGTGCCTTGCCGCACTGTGGCTAAGCATAATCGGCGCCTTGGACGCCTT
>JAMALN010000189.1:0-50042 GCA_023630115.1 Cutaneotrichosporon sp. PK4640
CCAACCCACATGAGCTTGCGCTCCTCGCGCTTGCCGAGATTCGTGTTGATGGTCGAGTTCATGAGGCTGCGTCAGAGGGGCGCAGGGAGACGTACTATGCACGGCCGGAGCGGCCGGTGAACGCCTGGGATACGAGCTCGTCCTGCAGCGCCTGTGCGTTAGGTTGATTGCGTTCACAGGAGATGATAGCATCCGCAAAGGACCCATGGAGAGTGAGTCAGGGATGAGAGTCAACACACACGCCCCCTGGTGCGAGAGCGCTCGGACCCACCAGAACCTCTGAGCACTTTGCGCACGCATACACGGCCTTGTCCCCCGGCAGCTGGTGGAGATCGAGGCGGGAGAGCGTGCCCCCCTTCGGGTTGAGGAGGAGCGAGTTGGCGACGTCGAGGCGTGTTGCTGCTGAGCCCTGCTGTGTTGGTTGTTGCATTGTGGAGAGATGGCAAGAAAGAGGAGAGATAGACGGCAGTTGGGTGGCGACTGTACAAGTGCTATGCAAGTGCGTCATGTGAGCTGGGGCCCCGCACACCTGGCCCAGGTGATTCAGGTGATTGCTCCCGCTGGACAAGGTGTATGGGTTCTGTGTGGAATGTGGCCCGGGATCAGGTAAAAACCCAAAGATGGCAGAACACGCTCTCGTCCACCCTCTTCACAAACCCACCTCTCCTCATCAAGTCACCTCTGGGTTGCCCCGAGACATTGTGCCGCTAGGGATGGGCCGACGGAGTCGTCTTCATCCCTGCCCTCCCCTCAAACCTACGCTCTGACCTCTTCTCGGCGCCTCGCGTCCCCCACTGACCGCCGACCACCCTCTGACGTCCCTCTGATTCCGACCCCTCCCGCCCGTGCTGGCGCCACCGCCTGGTCACGACCGGCGGCAGACAGGGGCAGGGTAAAGGAAGGTATGCTTCGCGGGGGTGACTCTATCGCCAGTCCAGATCCGTTGAGCCTCGTGTGCCTCACGTCCGCAGCCCCCGCCAGCCCCCCGCGCCCCGACGGCGCCGGCGTGCAGTCTTGCTCTCCCGTAGTGTACGACGTGCTCTTGTCTCTGTCCATCCTCTGACCTTTGTCTGCCGCGCTCCATCCGCACCCCGCCTCCCGTCTTATCGCCCCGTCCGCTTTATAGCCCGCCGCACGCCTTACAATGGCCCACCCCCACGCTCCCCCGCTTCCTTTCCGTCCCCCTCGCACCATGGACTTTGCGCCGGCCTACGACCACTTCCCCGCCATCGGTATGCGCTCGCACACGCACCCCCACCACGACCACGGGCACACCTCGCCCCCCTCCTCGGCGTACACGTGAGTTCTGTGGTTTCCAGGCTGATTCCAGACCCAGCGACGCCCTCGACCACGACGAGTACGAGCCCAACAGCGCCCCCTCCATACACAAGATGCGCTCCAAGCGCGACTCGGCAAAGTACCAGCGCCAGGTGAGGTGCCCATCGAACCGGCTGACCGGCAGCAGGACTACCTCCTCGACCCCTCGCTCCTCGAGGTGGTCGACAGCGAGCGGTGCGACCGCTGCCACCGCAACGGCTGGCGCTGCTTCATCGAGGCGGACGCCGACTCGCCCCGCCGCGTCTGCCGCCCCTGCGGCAAGAACAAGTGCTCGTACGGCAACGCGCAGGGCTCCCGCCCCGCCACCAAGCCGCACCGCTACGCCAGCAAGCCCCCCAAGCCCCGGTACGAGCCGTACCGCCGCGAGCTGCCCGGCGTCGCGGCGCTCACGGCGTGGGCCCCACCGCCTCTGCCGCTCACGCCGCCCACCGAGCCCCCGACGCGCGAGGGCAGCCTCGAGCTCCTCGCCGAGGCGGCGCATCAGCGCACGCGCAGCCCCCTCCCCGAGGGGCGCCCCGCGTACAGACAGCCCATGTTCAACGCGTGGGACGTCGAGGACACCCGCTTCTTCGACCTCATTAGGCACTACGCAGACAACGTCCCCCGCGCCAACCGCTTCCACGCCCTCACGAGCATGTACCACGCCACCCTCCCCCTCCCCGCCTACCGCTAGACCCAAGCCGCTGGATACCCATGTAGAATCAACCCCAGCGCCTCTTGCCCTACAATAATTCAGTCTTAGCCATACCCATACCCGCTTACAGTGTCCGTCCCGATGAATCTAGGTTATTTGGATGCTCGGTGGATTCTGATGGTGTGAGAAGCCGGATCAGTGATGGCTGCGTGTCCGCAGTGCGCGGTGGGTGTGTGGTGATTCCCTCTGTGTTGATGGCTGTGTGGCTCGGCGAGTTGATGAGATGGCGCTGTTCCCGACTCTCAGCGCCTCGCAACCCACCTGCACGGCCAGCAGCCATCGAGGCGTGCTCCTTCGGGGCGTACTCCCGCCTCCGGCCTTGCGGCACGTCCTCTACGCCGCCGCACAACCTGCCACGATGGTATTAGGTTGCTGAGGTGGAGGCGGCCCGAGCGGATCGAGCAAAGAAGTTTGGACGACAGCGTCTGTGCGCCAAGATCGGGGCTTCCCTGGCCTCCAACTCGATTGTATCTCGGTGCTGTGGCAGCTCACCCCAGCGGCTCTGCCTTTCCGTCCTCCCGCCGCTCCGGCGCCAAACTCGTCGACCCAGAATCAAAGTCTCTGGTCGCGAGCGGGGGTGTTTGCAAGATAGCGAAGCTCGCGGGTTGGCCCGTGAACCGGCGCCACCCACACAGCGCCGCCACAAGGCACACTTCCTTTGCGCCTTCGCACTCTGCACCCGATGATACGACCGGGGACACCAGCAAACGACCTGGGCAAACACTCCCGCCACTATGGTGCATTTTACCCCTACACGCAGGGCGTACGCCCGCTTCCTGCCACATGTCAGAACCCCGACCACCACTCCACGAGCCGTCTGACGTCGGGCGTGTCCGCGCGGCGCTCCTTCTCGGGGCGGACAGCAGCATACGCGGGACGGTCCTTGACGGCGGCCTGCGTCGCCTTGCTCTCGGGGATCTTGCGCGCGTCGAGGAGGTGGCTCACGGCGGCCACCGCACTCTGCCGTCAGCCCCGAAGCGCGAGACGCACGCTGTACTGGTCGATGTCCGCCGGGAGGGGCCAGGTCGTGCGCTCGCAGTCCGTCGAAGTCGGCGCCTTCACGCGCGAGATCGACACCCACCCGCCGCCGTGCCCGCCCTTGCCCTCGGCGTCCCGCAGCGCCGCCTTGAGGCGCGCGTTCTCGGTAGCCAGCGCGGCGTTCGCCGCCTCCAGCGCCCGCAGCGGGTCCGGGACGGGGGGGACCACCTCGGCGTCCGCGAAGGTGCACTCGCTCTCCGGAATCGGTGTCACTGGGTCAGCTGGCTGGCGGGGGCTCACCTGACACCCAGTCGTCGTCCATGGTAGATGGGAGATGGAGAACGACGTAGATGGAGAACGACGTGGGAGGGCGCCCGACGTCACGGCTACGAAGGGGCTGGGCAGCTCTACGCCCAGGAGCGGAATATGCCTCACATGGGTGCGCATCTGCGTTGCTCCCCCCCCACTGCGGATCCCATGCTCAGCTGCATACCAGTACCAGGATACCAGCACGACGTCAAGGTACTGGGATCCATCCAAACTGGCGTATTGTAGGCTGGGGGAGCCTCTGAGCTGATCTGAAACAACAGTGCTGATTCCATTCCAGCTCTCCCGAAACCTCGTGCACGTCGACAGACCTCCTCCAGTCAGGTTCACTGCCAGGGCCTCGTCCCACCAGTGCAAGTTCGATTCCGGGCCAGTCGATGTCAACAGTGGAAGAGGGGGAGGGGACCAAGAGCTCTTCCACGCCAGAGCAGGGTTGACTCGGACGGTGATGGAGCGGCGGCGGGCGGATTCGGGCCCATGCTTGTACACTTGATGCACGCTCTGGTACGGTGACGCGTCGTCGACGTGGAGACGAACGTGCCCACCTCCCAGAGATGGAGAGGGTGCCGTCGGTTCCGGGGTGGGCTGGGCATGGCTTGGCGTGGATGTGGCAGTGATGGCCGACGGCGACGGTTGTGGCCGCCGAGAGGCCCATCCAGCTCCTCATGCCTGCGCAATTCACTACGCGACGCTCGTTGAGCGGTCTGCATTCCAGTATTCGAAGCTAAAACTACAATATACCAAATCCCTCTGATACACGCACTAAGTCTACAGTCGAGCTCTAGTTGGCGAACTGGTTCAAGTTCCACCCCGAAATATCCCCTCCCATCAGATTGACAACACCGTTGGCGGATCCTGCCGACCCCAGGTTGTTGGCGTCCAGGCCAGCGAGAAGCTCCGATAATGGGCTCTGTGGGCCGTCGGGTGCCTTGGTGCCCATCCCCGCCATCGCGGCTTGGACCTGTGCTGCGGCGGTGGGGTCGAGGAACTCGAAGACGGACGAGTCGAAGCCCTGGTTGTCCCCGAGCCCAAAGGTCTGTTGCATGTTTGACGGCTGGAGGTAGTCGGGCGTGAGGTGGGTGGTGCTCGCGCTCCCCGAGGTGTGAGTCGCGGCGTCGACGGCATCGATGCTCTCTGGTGTCCGGCCCATGGATGTGGGGACGGAGGGCGATGTTGTGGCGGTACCGGAGACCGACGCGGCCGAAGACCGTGTCCCCATGTCCGTGTCCGAGTTGGCGCCCGGGGTCGGAACGCCCCCGCCCGCGGATGCGAGAGCGTCTCTCATGTCGCCGCACACCTCCTTCATGGAGCCCATCTCCTTACGCCCCTCCTGGTGCATCTTGATGTGATTGGAAATGAAGTGCTGCAGGTGGATGCCAAGCGCGTGCTTGACAGCGTAGCGGCCGAGGAGGCTGTTGATGCTGATGATGTCGGCGCGCCAGCGCATGGCGAGGGCGTACTGCTCTGCCTTGCTGGCACGGAAGGCAAACTTGCTCACAATGCGCCCGACGGAGAACATGGAGAAGGCCAGCAAGGGGGTGAACACGAGCGTGATGTCGAGCTGGGATGGGATGAGGTGGACAAGGCCCATGATCCGTTCGAAGGCGCCCTGCACGGCAGCCACCGCGGCCATGTTTGGGCCACTCCCCTCGTCCCAGTCCATGAACGGCTCGTGAAGGAGCATGAGGGAGAGGTTCGGGAACACATGTACGCTCATCAGGTCGGCGCTGAACTGGTTCATGTTGCCCGAGTCGACGAGGCGGTAGACGTTCTTGAGTTCGGGAGGAAGGTGTGACTGGAACGCATCGATGTCGTCGACGAGCTTGCGGAAAGAGGGCATATTCATGCCCTCCTGGACGTCGCCGGGTTGGACGACACGCTGCTGCCATTGGTACACCCAGCGAGCAATGCGACCGAGCAGGAGTGACGACTTGACGACGAGCACGAATGGGTCGGGGACTGGGTGGTAGACCAGAACATCAGGGTCGTGGGCGGTCTGGGTGTTCTCCTTCATGTATCCGGACTGATCGAAACGTTGGTTCCACTCGTCACCGCTGGTTGGCAAGGGGATGAAGATCTCCTCGAGGTGGAGACTGGACGCCCAGCACGAGTTGCTGGCGAAGCCCGCCTCAGCGAGATACGCGATCCAGACTGTCGCGAGGCGCTCCTCGCGGGCGCGGTCGTCTTCCGCTTCCTCCATGAGAGGCGGCTTGTCGGCCTTGCGCGCATTGCGGGTGGAGATCTCGAGCGCTTTGATGAGGCGGCCGGGAAGGCCACCGGTCATCCAGCCGCGCAGCGCAAGGCCGCCGTTGAGGTAGGCTTGGCTGAGGATGATCTGGCGTGAGCTGGAACAACGCAGTCAGACTTACGTGTGCGCGCACAATATCGAACAGCGGCTGTCCGTGGAGCATGACGCTGGTGAGCGTTCTGTGGCGAATGCAGCGCTCGGCCGCCTCGCACTGCGCCGTTGCGAAGTCGCTCGCCGCCTCGAGGTCGATGCCTGCATCGATATGTTGCCGGCGGCTGCTGTCGATGTCCTGGGGACTGAGCGAGTTGATCCACGCTGTGTGCGGCGCCGCGGCTGCGCAGATGGCATGGAGGAGCTCAGCGGCAGGGAAGTCGGGGTGGCTCGGCGCCAGGCGGATGCGGGAGAGGAGGGTGGGGCGGTGGATCATGCGCGGGAGCTGCGGCTCGCACTGGAAGAACGTCTCGATGCTGATGGGGTTAGTGGTGGTGTGGATAAATGTGATCGGCTGGTTACGTACAGGTGCTCCAGAATGGCTAAGACTGTCAGCTGGTATCCTTAAGCGAGGGTGTCGTCAACTACACTCACCTGGCGACGGCAGATTCCTGGGCCACTTGTTCGGCAGCAACAGCAGGTTGGAGAAGTCGAACGACTGGAACATGCCAGGTGCGCCAGCCTCGATGCTGACGAAGGGTGCGGCCATGGACGGCTGTGTATCGATGGACGCGAGCGATACGGGGAAGGCCTGCATCGGCGTCACATACGTCCCGGTCCCATCGAGAGCCTTGGTGTCGATAGTCTGGATGATATCCGGCGAGGCCGACTTGGAGCCATTCATGCCGTTCGGGTGGCTGTCCTTGGTGGAAAGCTCAGCGAGGCGCGCCTCAAGCTCGGCTACACATCAGTCGACGCTTCGAGCAAGGTCAGAACTCACCGATCCTCGCCTTGAGCGTGTCGCGCTCCTCGGCGCCGCGGCGCTCCTTCTCGCGCTGGAGGTCGCGCTCGCCGCCGCCCACGGCCTGCTTCTTGATCTTGGTAGCCGAGGCCGAAGCCGAGCTCACACGTTTCCGCTCCGGCTCGGGCTCAAGCACGGCGTCATCGTCGTCGGCGTAAGTGCACACTAGGACCGGCGGGCGGCTCTTGTTGCGCTGCGCGGAGCGGAGGGCGTGCGCATGCGAGCGCATGCACGGGTTACATGTCGGCCGTACGGCGTCGCACTTTACCTTGCGGCGCTTGCACTGCACGTCAGCCAAGTCGCCGACCAAGTCTCACCTGCAGGCACGCATGGTTGCGCTTGAGGGGCGCCAGTGTCTCATCCTCGAGGATATCGTCGTAGGGCGGGGTCGCCTGCATCACTGCCTAGAGTGTGGGAGACTGGAGGAAGGTTGGTTGGAGGCAGAGTTGGCGGTTGGGGTGGAGGGGTGTCAGGTGTGTACGCTGACGACGCGTGGCGAAGCCGGTGGGGCAATTCGGCGCGGTCTCGAGTGGGATTCGGCAGGGTTTCGCAGGCTACCGGACCCGAGTGTGGGATAAGGCGGGTTGGCGGGCAGACACGCAACGTGTCGGAGATGGGGGGGGCGCTGTTGTTGTTGTTGTTGTTGTTGTTGTTGTTGTAGGTTGTCGGTGTCCGAGTTGTTGAAGGATTGGGTGTTGATGGAAGCCGGAGTGGAGGGGGGGGGGGTGGGGTGGTGGAGACGAGGGAGAGGCTGTGCGTGCCGAGGTGCGGAAACGATGGAGTGCTGCGGACAGGGGTTGCTAAGCTCGAGTGAACCAGAACAAGAGCAACCAAAAGGTGAAAGCAAAACAAAAAGCAAATGGCATTTGGATGGAACGTTGGTGGTAGACTGGTAGACATGACCGTCGGCCATCAACAGACATCTCTCACCCTGGATACATGGCGAGGGAGGTGCGAGGTGGGTGACAATCGCCACTTCCGAAGGCACCCACCCAGGTCGTCACTCTCCACGTGGTTTTAGTCCCGCCTCGGCAGCCGAGGTCGTCCGTGCCTGTTTCCGTTGGATCTCGGATTGCGGGGCCCTCGCCGGAATGCTTTGCCGGAATGCTTTGCCGGCTAGACCGGTAATGATCATGACGTGCAGCGCCCAACGGGCAACGGGGCGTTGCTGCCAGCGTCGAGATGCACATGGCACTCGAGCGACATAGCGGCCCATGCCACTACGCGGGTACGCGGGTACGCGGGACGCGACTGTCAATATTAGACCTCCTGCTCACTTCCCACCCTCATCCAACTTCTCACTCTCTCTCACTCACTCTCCCTTTCACACTCACTCACCATGCACGCCTCCACCGTCAAGGCCAAGACCGGAAAGACTGAGGAGCGCGAGCGCCTCGTCGCCGAGATGGAGGCCGAGCTCGGTGCCTCGGTCAACGCCCAGGCTGACCTCGAGGTCCTCGGCACCAGGTGCGCCCTCTCCGCGCCGCGCTGACCCCAGCCCGCAGGACATTGTCGCCAACCTCAAGTCCCGCAAGGAGGGGTGGACGTGCGAGCGCGTCATGTCCGTCTACGTGCGCTCCCTTCTGTCCAGGCTAACGGCAGATCCGCGCCGCATGCGCCGCGCACCGCAAGACCAACTGCCTCACCGAGGGTGTGTCCTACCACTTGTACTGACGGCGCTCACGCAGTGCTCTTCCGCAAGGGCCTCGAGGAGGCGCGTGCCAAGGACGCCGCGCTCGCGGCCGGCGAGGAGCCCAAGGGCGCGTTCTGGGGCCTGCCCTCCTCCTTCAAGGGTGAGCTCTCACTCTGGGCCCGCTCACGCAGACACCTTCAACATCGTTGGCGTTGACACGTCACTCGGGTGCACGCCGTAGGTCGACTTCTCGCCGCCCTTTACTCACGCCCCAGCCACTGCTTCCAGCCGACAACAGAGCCTGAGATGGAGGGCACGGTGAGTCCTCCCCGCCCTTCCCTGCTTCCCGGCTTCTCGCCGGCCCACATACCCGGGTGACTAACCTGCCAGCTCGTCAAGCTGTACCGCGCGCAGGGCGGCATTCCGTTCTGCAAGACGAACATCCCGCAGACGCTGCTCGCCTTCGAGAGCTCCAACCCAATCTTCGGGCCCGCCTCGAATCCGTACAGCTCGGCGCGCACGTGCGGCGGCTCCTCGGGCGGCGAAGCGGCGCTCGTGACGCTGCGCGGCACCCCGCTGGGCTGGGGCTCGGACAGTGTGTCATTGTGTGGGCGAGCTGACACAAGTCGGAGGCTCCTTGCGTATCCCAGCGGCCTACTCGGGCTGCCTGGGCCTCAAGCCCGCCCTCGGACGCTGGCCGGGCGCGGGGCAGCGCCCTGTCGCCAGGGGGTTCGAGGGCGTCCGGCCCGTTGTTGGGCCTATGGCGCGCAACGTCGACGACCTCACGTTCGCGTCCAAGGCCATGATTGAGGCGCTGGTTGAGAACATTGCCAATCACGACTACGTGCAGGTCGAGAACGTCGTGCCCCTCCCGTGGCGCGAGCCCAACCTGCCCAAGCGCATGCGCATCGGTTACTGGCTCGACGACGGGGTGGTGCGCTCGAGCCCCGCCGTGCGGCGTGCCGTCCAGGAGGTGGCCACTGCCCTCGAGAAGGAGGGCCACGAGCTCGTCCTCTGGCAGCCGCCCAACGTCGCCGAGGCGCTCAAGATCTTTGTCGCGCTCCTCTCCTTTGACGGGTTCAAGCAGCTGCTGGCCAACATCGGGCGCGACCCCATGGAGCCCGCCATGTACCTCGTGACGCTTGGTCCGCGCCTTCCCAAGTTCGCTAGATGGTTGGTCAACAACCTTGTGCACTACCTTGCCAAGGACCCCGTTTTTGCGAGCGTCTTCTGTGAGCGCCTCCCTGTTTTCAACTGACACCAGCCGCGTCTAGAAAGAAGACCATCGACGAGTACGTGCACTGGGTGCACCAGCGCGACGAGTTCATCAAGATGTTCCGCCGCGCGGCGTGGCAGGAGGAGAAGTTTGACTTCCTCCTCTGCCCCGCGCAGGCGGTGCCCGCGCTTGAGCACGGTAGAACCAAGGACCTGTCCCCGCTCGCGCTCTCGACGATCCTCTTCAACATCGTGGACAGCACGGCCGGCGTGCTCCCCGTCACCCGCGTTGATGCGGAGCGCGACGCCACGCCGGCCAACTTCCTCGAGGGGAGCACGGGCTCGTGGATCCTCGAGAAGAAGGTGTATGCCGGCGAGAGCCCGGCCTACGACTCCAAGAAGATGGAGGGCCTGCCTGTCGGCGTGCAGGTCGTCGGGCGCCAGTACGAGGACGAGCGCGTGCTCGCCCTCATGAAGATTATCGAGAACGCCTCCGCGTTTGAGGCGTGAACTGGAATAATTTTGCGGGAGAGTAGGAGACGCCAAGCACGACTTTCGGGAGGTGGAAGGAAGTGAGCGGGGGGGAGCGAGCGAAAGCGCCAGGGAAGCGAGAGGTAGCGCTGGGTGCCTTGTCTTACATACGTATATTGTACATACATCATGGGCATGTACAGTCCCCTTTTTCCGTTGTGGTTTTGTTGAACGCTGCTCGAGAAGTGAGTAGAGAGAAGGTTGGGTCGAGCGTACGAGGTTGGGCTCGTTGGGTTGGGGTTGTGGCACATTTCGCTTCCGCCGGCTCCTCCAAACAACTGCTCCACTCCACCTCAACCCTACCGGACCGCCACCCCCCATCCCAGGTTCTGTCGTCTTCCCAGCTCCGAGGCAGTGCACGTTGCCCTTGCCGCCCATTACCGCGCAGCGCAGGATGCAGTGCCACTCGAATCATCGTTCTCCATTTCCCGTGAGTTCCCATGGTCGCTAAACCCTGGGCTCTGTGTCTTTCCTCTCTGTCCATTGGGGAACATCCCTTCCTGCCCCCCCCCTCCCCATCCCCATCCCAACGCCATGACGAGCGATTTGCTCAGGCAGTGGACGTGACACATCGCTCTCAATCTGGCGCCAACCTGAGGCTTCCTGCTCAGGTGGAGCCAAAGGTGAGGAAGGTTTGCCGCCCCGAACTACCCCCTCACGTCACGAGGGTACCGCATCACGGGATGGCAGCACATGGCGCAGTCTCCACGACAGGGCAAGTGGCAGTGTGGCGGATCCGGCTGCTCCCCTGGCGGACCTGGCGGATTGAGTCGTACTCTTGCGGGATGACCCTTCTGCCCCCCTTCCTACCCCGAGTTCCTCCTTACCTGAATTGGTGGAGCGAACCTTGGGTAGGGAGCGTCAGAGGATGTGGCAGCGCGGCAGGTCGAACACGGGCGCTCAACTCTGAGCTCTCGAGAACGTTGCCGCGTCGTACTTTGCCCTGCCCGTTCTCTAGAGTCGCAAACGCTCACACGACGCCTGGGCGACTCCTGCGTGGCGAGGAACTAGAAGGGATCGCTGGTCTCGATCCGATGACGGCAGCGCGCTCGACCACGGCGGGCCACGCACCGCCGACATGTGCGCCCAATAACATGGATGTATTCGCCTGCGATGTGACATCAGGCTTGACTCGAGGTGGTGTGGCGGTGTGGCTGAATGCCGGATCCGGGCCGTTCCATGAATTGGTCTCGTGTTTCAAGCGCCATATTCACCGCATTGGGTACAGAGATCGCTTGCACAGCTGAGAGCGTGACTTGGTCATCTACATCGAGAGTCGCATCCTCGACGACAGAGCTGAGCAACCTGTGTGGCAGACTGGACACTGCGGGATCTCCGCTCAGCGCCACATCTTCGGCTCCTCGCCTGGTGATCCAGCTTAGTCCCATCTCCGGAGCGGCCGACGAGCAGCCTGGCCCCAAAATCGCGCATCCGCCACGGACTAGTCAGCAATATGGGGGTGGCTCCACGCTATCGTGATCGGCAGACGTCACCCGATCACTGCTCGCCATTCCTCTCGATCGCTCAGAGTCTCGCCCTCCTGGGTCCGAACACCGCTCGGGATACTGTCCGAGGGCGAAGGGCCTACACGCCCGATGCCGAGAGCCTCAGAAGACTAGAGCACGCGGGCGTTGGAGCGTGCGAAATCGAAATCGGCAGTATCGGCTGATCCATCCAGAAGCGCATGCCGTGCTGACGAGAGCACAATAGACCTGTGAAGGCCTCCGAATCCGACTGGAATGCCGCGGGGATGCTGCCGATAGACTGCTCTCGGGGCAGATCACACTCGCTCGCCGACGCCAGCGACGACGCCACCTTCTGAGAACTCTCCGTACAGGGGATATCCGCGGCATACCACCAACTATACTCCAAGATAAGCACTCGCCAATCGCAGGCGAGGCCCCGAATGAATTAATAGAACTGAGGACGTCAGCCCGGCCCAGAGCAGAGGGAGAGGCACCGCTGATCTGCAAGCACACGCTCCCAGATCGGCGCGGCACGTGTTGACATCATCGCGGCCACAAGCCACGAGGCGGTACAGTGCGGCGAGGGTAGCGAGCCTCCACCATTCTGTAGGCGGTGCGTGGCGGTGAGAGCCATGCGGCACGGCGGCACGGCGGAGATTGCGGGCGCGGGCAGCTCGCCCGCTGCTTGCCCGTAGCGCCGGCCTCGGCGCGGCGCACCGTGCCGTGCCCGTGCTACGCCGAACGGCGGCCCGGCGTCACCCCGCCACACTAGGACACTAGCACGCTAGCCAAGGCCGGAGCTCGTCCCGGGACTCCAGGGCATGTACCGGTCGTTCGAGCAATTCAGCCTCACACCATGCACACCTCGCGCTCACGCACGGGCATTTTACAAGAGGCACGGCGCATTTGCTCGGCTGATAGCGTCGTATGCATCCCGACGTATCCGCGACAGCCGACGACGCGTGTGCGTGTGTGAGGTGCGCGGCACGGAGCCGGGCCCGCGGCATTCCATACGCTGAATCGGGCTGACTCACCACCGCCAAGCCGCCAGCGAGCACTCGATCGGCGCGCACGAAAATAACGCGCCATCGACGTGGAAGGCGGTTTCACACGCTCGAGCACCCTAGATGGTCTGGCTGGAGTTGGAGGGGGGAAACGGAAGCGAACAGTAGTTACAAAGACGGATACCACGGATGGTGTGAGGCTGATACGGCGGGCGTGGAACGTGCATTCCGCGCTGACTGATGCCCTGGCTCGCCACGCCTTCGCGGCCCTTGGCGTGTACCTTGGGCATGTGGATAGATCTCCCTCTCCACTACCGCACCCCCCGGCGTACAGGGGCCGCCGCACGGGCGCCGTCCTGCCCCGCCCGCGGCCCTCCGCGCCCCTCCGTCCCCCGCCGCCCACCGTACGCCGGCACCGAGTGCCTCGGTGCTAGGATGGGGGTATGGGATGGCGGCCCTGCGTGTACCCTGCATGCTCTCCTGCTGCGCCGTGCCGTCATGGTATCGCTGCGGCGCACGGGCGCACGGATGTGCGCCTCAGCAGACCTCCGCACGGTCGCCCGCAGTTCTTTGGCGGAGGGGGCGCAGAGAAGGGGGCGAGCGTCTGGCCATCGACCATCGCGCGGATCAAACGCCCCACTGCGCCCCGAACGGCGCCGATCCTCGCACCATGTGCTCCGCGAGTCCGCGCGTTTGCGCCCGAGTCCGACAGAGTCCAGTCAGCGGCGGAGGGATTAGGAGTGGACGTCGGCACGTGAGCTGCAAGCTGCAAGCGAGCAAGACGGGCGGAGTGGAGGAAGGTATGCATGACGGCGAGGAACAGGATGGAGCATGTGCGTTTGGGTGTGTTCCGGTGAGTCAACGTAAATGGCAACCGGGACATGTTTAACGGATCCGAAATTAGGCAGGAACCCTGAGTGAATGGCAGAGGAGGAGAGGATCAACAAGGTTTGGAGCCAGAGAGAGCAAGGTGCAGGGGCAGGATGAAGGGCAGTGCCTATGTGGATCCCCCTCCTCCAAGCCAGGTAAGCCAGGTTGGGTGTGTCAGCTGTCGAGTAGATCTTGGACAACTCTCAAACGGCCATTTTTCATTTCTAGACCCTTTTTACGACTCTCTGTTGCAGTTCCTAGCAGTTCCTAGCAATCCATCCTCTACGCCATCCTTGCGTTCCTTGCGGCTCTTCTGTCATTCTCTGACCCGCCCCTGGGACACAGGGAACCCTGGCTCCAGCTCCAGCCATGCTAGCCAACAGGGGCAACAAGGGAGGAGGAATGACGAACATGACGAGAAGCTGTGGATGGTAGCACATGGTCCATCGTGTCGGTTGATCCAAAACGCCAAGCACAACGACTGCTCTGGACTTGGAGCGCTGCAGCCAAGCCTAGGTCTGGGAACCAAAGCGGGCAACCCCACCTACATGCATACGTCCATCTGTGAGCCCTGGCGTTCCCTGGCGTTCCCTTGGTTCCCTTGGCATCCACAGTGACAGATCCCATGTTTGCCCGACAGCATCACGACTCGGCCCGCCGCGTCGAGGACTGCGCCGTTGCTTGGGGTTCCTCTGCTCCTGTGCAGTCGTCGCGGTCTGCTCCGTCATGCCGTTCCTTTACCTCGGCGACTCGGCCATCCCTGGCGTCCTTGGGATCCTTGGCTTCTTTGCGTCGTCCTTGGGTCTTTGGCCGATCCGACGATGCGCCGAAGTGCCCCGACCGGGAGACCGAGTCGTAGGTGGGTGGTATGAGGGTGACCGACCGACGCGAGCTATGGATGGTAAGCAGTGCAAGCGCCCCGGGCCCCTGGGGCTGACGATGATGACTGTTGCAGGAGAGATGAGGGGATGACCGGATAGATTGGCGTCTGTGATTGAGAAGAAGTGGGTACCAACGTGGTGTCTACACAGCTGTTACGCCTTGAATCTAGCCGATCTGCAGTTTCCGCACCCTTGGCCCGCCTTGCCGCACCACGCCTGAACCTCACTTGTAAGGCTTCAGGTCCCCCAGCCACACACAGCTCGCAGCCCGCCGGCCACCTCACCTACCTCACCTTCCTCACCTAGTTACAAAAGATACCGACTCGGCGTGCCATCAGTCCACTCACCCTCCCCCTCGCCTCCCGTCCACCTTCCCCCCACCCCCACATACCGCATCAACCTACAACTTGCCCCCTCGCCACCCCATCGTCACCCACTTCCCCAACACTACTATCCATACACCTTTACTCGCTACTACCTTCACCTTCCTCCATCACCATGCCGCCCAGTCCAAAGCATGGACAGGCGGGGAACCCCCCAGAGAAGAAGAAGCGTCGTGAGTTCACCTCCCTCCATACCGTCATACCTTTACCACCCCTCCACCCAGAGGAAGGCGGTGCTGACCTCCACAGGTCAGAATGTTGCCTGTGACTCGTGCCGCCTCCGTCGCGTAAAGTGAGTTGCAACCACCCCGCTGATCTGACGCCCCAGGTGCGATATGCTTGCCCTCCTCACCCCGGCCGACTCGACGCGCGTCATGCCTCCCCTTCCCGTGCTCGTCCGCCAGAACCCGGACGTGTCGTGCTCAAACTGTATCTCAAAGGGCATCCGATGCACCACCAACCAGATTGTCAACCCCTCAAAGCCCAACAAGGGCGGCAAGCGCATCGAGGAGGCCAAGAAGATGTATGGCAGTGAAGGCTTGTTTTCGCCGTCGGCCAGTGGCACTGCTGCACCCCCGACGCCTTCACTCACCTACAATGCGCCTCTGCCCACGCGCCACGACTCGGGGACAACCACACGCACGTCGGCGTCTAGCGCGTCCTCGTCGTCCTACGACCCCACCGACTTGCATGCCGTGCCCACCAGCGTCGACCTCTCCCCTGCCGGCTTCCTCTTCTCCAACCAGTACCCCTACCCAGGCACTGCGGACATGCTCAACCAGGGTCCTTCGGGTTCGGGAAGCGCCGGCGAGCTTGGCCCGACGTGGACGACCGAGTGGTCCAGCAACGCCGTCAGCACCCCGTACGGCACCCCCTTCGCCGGCGGCGTGTTTGACATGAGTTCCCAGCCCACCACCAGCGAGCCGCCAATGTGGGACGCCTTCATGTTTCCTCAGCACTCCAACCCGGCCTTTCCTGCGACCCAGCCTTCGTCCTACACAGCTCCCCCGTCTCTGTACGTGTCATCTGCAGACGCTGTGCCCCACCTCTCTCCGCCCGCCATGAGTATGCTTGACGGCGCGCCAGGTGTTGCGAGTGACCCATTGGCTTCTTTTCCTTCGCTGGGCCCCGACGGAGCCTTGGATACCCGCCGCAGCGACCACCCTTTTCGGTCGTCGTCCTCGGGTGACACTTCCCCTGTCCCCCAACCCACACCCCAACCTAGCTCTTCCCTTGGCCTCCCAGCTGTGACGGCGGTTTACCCGTCATCATCACCATCGGTGTCACGCTCGACGTCGGTTGGGCCTCCCCAGATCGTCGGCAAGAAGCGCCAGCACGCCGACGACGACGTCATCGAGATTGTACGCGGTGGCGAGGGCAAGGATAAGCACAATGACAAGGACGACAAGGACGACAAGGACCCATGGGCGCTCTGGGCCAAGTCTAAAGACAAGGGCAAGGAAGACAGGATCATCCGCTGGTCGCGTGGCAACAACGTCGGTGACGAGCTAGCGAGCCGGGCGCTTGGCTCGGAACTCAGCCGCCACCTCGTTCAGGTCTACTTTTCCTCGGTCCACTTGACACTCCCTGCAATTAGCCCTGAGGCATTCTACATGTCGTGGCAACAAGCTGGTGAGCGTTCTGACCGCATGACCCCCGCACAGGAAGTGCTGTGCGCGGTGATTGAGGCATGGGCTGCCCGATTCTCAGACCACCCGGTCGTGAGTTGGCACCGCGGATCATAGAATCGCTGCTAACGGCCCAGGTTCTGGGGATGGACCCCAGTAAGCAGCAGAAGAACCTCAAATGTGAGTGAGCACCGCCCCATGCACGGCTCCGGACATGGACGGAATAGAGACTGACAGTAGTGATTCTGGCTGCCGGATCCGTGAGCGTCAAGGCGGTTGACCGGCTGACGTTCCAGGACGAGTGTGGCTCTTTAATTGTAGATCAATCGGATTATGGGCAGAAGCGCCTCCGCGTGTGCTTTGCACTCGTCGAGCGCGCTCGCAAGCTCATCGACCAACATGGAATTCTTCGCAAACCAAGTTTGACGGGCGTACAGGCCCTCGCACTGTTCACACAACTCCAGCACATGACCGACCACAACCCCGAGGCTCCAGAGCATCTGATGGAAAGTGAGTCGTGTGCGAATAGGCTGGTTCTGACGACAGGCGAGATGCTACATACCATGCTTGTGCAACAACTTCGACGACTTGACGGTTGTTGGGTGTCGGAGGGCGCCGTTCCCATTTTCAAGGACGACGGCCCGACGACCGACCACGAGCAGCGAATCAAGCAGCGACGACTTTGGTGGACCGTGTTCATAGCCGACTCGTTCTGGGCGGCGGGGACGTGCGCTGAACCGGTTGTGTAGGTCGCTTCACCAGCAAATGCTGACCGCCAGCCCGGAGGAAGATGTCAAGGCCTCGATGGCGTGGCTCGATGCCATCAACCCCAGACACATGCCGTCCACGTTCAAGTCAATGTACTTCTTCATGGGCAGCTATCACCGCATCGCCTCTCTCACCCGTATGGTCGCCCGCAAGATGTCACTGCCTTGCAAACGGCCAGGCCGCGTGGACGTCGAAGAGTTCTGCAAGGACACCCAGTCGATCTGGCGAGGTGTCCGCGACCTCTACAACGAGATCAACTCCAAAGTTGAGGACGTTCTGTCCTACGCCAAGGAGCAGATTCTTGGCTTCTCGCCTGTCCATGTAAGCCACAGGACGATGTTCCCCGCTGACGAAGAAGCAATTCTGCAGCCTTCGACTCGCGACGACCTACATCCTCCTTCTCATGCAGCAGGTCATCCAGCAGCTGCTCGACTTCCGCAAGCGTCTCCATGAAGCGTACATCTATGACGACACTGTCCCCCTGCAAGCTCGGCCGGAGGGGGCTCGGGTCTCTGCTCTGAACGAGCTGCATGCCCAGAGCATTGACATTCTCCTCTCCAACGTGCGCGCGCAGACACCGCTGTTTGAGACGCTGCTCCCGACTGGCTTTATGCAGGGCGCCTCCATGATTGCGCGCGTGTCCCTCGCCGCCGCGCAGTTCCTCTCCGAGGTGCCAACCAACGAGCAAGGCTACCCGAACCACACGCGAGGCGGCGTCGACTGGACGTGGGAGAACAAGCAGGCCGAAGTCGAGAATTGCGTCAAAGCTCTGCGCCAGCTGGTGAGCAGCCCCGGTTGTTTACAACTGACAGACAGGGCTGGGCGTGGGGCGACGTGTCGCCAGTCCTCACCAAGATCAGAATGAACATGATTCGCTTGGAACCAACCCCGGAGTCGCTGCTGTCGTACGCCTTCGAGGCCCAGAACATCTCCGAGGACGCCGCCCGGCAAGCAGCCAGGCGAGACTCGGACGGCCGTCGCGACTCAGTGGCACTTGATGCTGTCCTGGAGTTCTGGCCGCCAGTGTGAGTTGCTTGTCCACATGATCAAGCTGACAATCAGATCCGTTCCAAAGAAGCTCGGCAACATGAATGCTCGACAGTACGCCATCAAGCAGAAAGAGGCGTTCGACTATGGCCGCGGCCTCTTCGAGCACCAGCCTCTACGTTTCGAGCGCGGCTCGTTTTTTGTCGATTCGCCTGCTGCAACTCCGCCCGCGACGGACACCAATGCCGGCGGCGTCGAAGAGACCCCTGCGTCGCTCCTGTCCGCCATGATGGACCCGACTCCGCGTCCCTCGGGCCCGTGGCCGCTGCACCCCCTGCAGCCCATCAGCGAGGACTACACTTTTGGCTCGTCTGGGGGCATCGGCTCCGCGACGGCTGCAGGGTGGGCTGCGCATGGCGCTACTCCACCACCCGTTCCGCCGCCCGTTCCGCCGGGGGCTGTGCCACTCGGAACCGACCTCGCCGACCTGACCGACTTTACCGACGCCAGGCTCCAGGCGGATCTTGAGAGCTTTCTCGAGGAGCTCGTTACGGGCATGCCCGACGCGGACGAGGCCGCCAGCTGAGAATACAGAGAGAACGAAGAGAGAACGAACGGACGAGGCCGCCAGCTGAGAATACAGAGAGAACGAAGAGAGAACGAAGAGAGAAGCAAGTCAGAAGTCTTCTGCTGGTCACCGTGTGAACGCCGTGCTGTATAATGTATTTTACCTATATATGTGTGTAGCATGACGTACGCGAGCGATATAGATGGGAATGCAACCCTCCTCTGTGCTATTGTGGTGGGCGATTTGCGAGCCGCTCAAACCTCCGCTCAAGTGCCACATCGTGTGCCACAGCTGCCACTCGCCCGAGACCCAGCCCTGGCTCAACAAGTGCCACACGGGCGCCACTGCCCTCGCCGAGAGACACGGACGCGACTCGCGAGCTCTCGACGCCACCGATCAACTGCCTCCCTACTTGCGCGCCGGTAGATCAGGGCCATCGACTCAACTACACAACGACAGGAGCCGCCACCCGGCTCGAGCGTGGAGCCACGGGCCACCCGAGCCACGAGCCGCCCCGAATGCCGGAGCGCCGGTAAACCCGGTGCGCTATCCCCGGGCAACGAGGCCGAGGCTGCGACCCGAGGCTGCATCCCGAGGACGTACGACGCCGCGGGCATCAAGCATGCCCGCGCCCTGGCTCCCCGCTTGTCTCCCCTTTCGCCCGCCACTGCCGTCATCCACCCGTGCCTCGGTGTAAGCATGTGTCGCGTAGGATTTGCCCCCGTGGCACACCAGGGGATGGCGGTGTGCACTGCCCCAGGGCCGTCGTGAGGTTACCACGGCAAACAAGTGTCGTGTACAGAAGGGAGCCTGAAGCTTGGGTCCTGGAGGAGATACGGGGAAGACGGAGAGAAGGGCGGTGGGTTGGCTCAAGCTTGCTATGCGCGCTGATGTCATGCTCTCGACGAAAGCTCCAGCAGCCGGGTGCGAGGGTAAACGGCATGGGCGGTGGGAGATTGGGTGAATGGCGCGGGACCGGGTCCAGGCTGCGTGCTGGCGTGGTGCGCAATGCGGTGCACAAGATCCAGAGACATGGCACGTCGATCTGCTCGGGTGCCGCGGCGGTGCCTGCCCCAACGCCTGATCTGCTGCAGATCAGCTCCAACATTGACTTGAGAGATCACGAGACAACCCAGGCCGTGCATCGTGGCGACGGCATGCGGCCTTCCGGGCGGCACACACGGAGGCGGCGGTATGGGGCTGTACATGGGCGACAGGCAGTGCGCGGCCATGGGCAGGTACCCGTCACGAGGAATGTGCTCACGTGCACATCTCTGCACTGCGATCGCCGCCCCCACCGTCCGCTG
The DNA here is from genome assembly GCA_023630115.1 of Cutaneotrichosporon sp. PK4640. Lineage (NCBI taxonomy): Eukaryota > Fungi > Basidiomycota > Tremellomycetes > Trichosporonales > Trichosporonaceae > Cutaneotrichosporon > Cutaneotrichosporon sp. PK4640. Next base: position 19,779 of record JAMALN010000189.1, read on the forward strand.
GCTGGCCCGCGCCGATCAGCGGCGTGCTCAACCGCAGATATACCCACCTATCGCTGCATTTGGACCACCACGACTCCGCTAGCCACCAGCCCGCGATGGCGGACCCACCGACGCCGCCGCACATGGCGCGCGAGCTCGGCCTGAGCGCGCTGTTCGTGCTCACGGGCGAGCGCAACGTGAGTGCGCGGCGAGCGGGCTGATCCCAGGCCGTCATGGTGTACGTGTCCGCGAGCATCGCCGAGATACTGGGGTACGAGCCGCACGACCTCGTCGGCAAGACGAGCTACCTCATCTTCCACCCGGACGAGATCCCGCTCCTCAAGGAGATACACTAGTGGGTTGGGCGGGCTGTGGGGTGGGCTGCGGGCTGCGGGATGCCGGCTGACGCGACTCTGACCTCCTCTGCCTCCTCCACTTGCCTTCCTACTTGCTCGCTACCCATCTCACCTCGCCCGACAGCTATGCGCTCCAGCACGAAAAGGTCGGGTGCATCATGTACATGCGCCTCCTGCACCAGCGGGGGTTCTACGTCGACTGCGCCGTGACCTAGTGAGTGGGCGGCGACGGCCAGCTTCGATGTGAGGTACGGCCAGCTGACTCCAGCTCGACAGTGTACGACCTGACCGTCGGGATCATCACGCGCGCGATCAACGGGCCGAATGCCATCCGTGAGCCTGGGTGTGTCCACCGACAGCTGACGACAGGGCTGGCCGCCACCGCCCGAGAGGTGGTCGAGGCGCGCGGCGGCGTCGACGGCGTGACGATGCGGGTGGGTCTGCCTCTCCTCTCTTGCCCTCTCTCCCTCCTCTCTTCTCCTGGAGCCCCCGTGCTCCCCTCCCCCTCTCCCCTCCTCCCTCCCCTCCTACCTCCCCCAGGCTCACCGCAGCGCTGGACCCCCGGCTCCCGCTCCCGCTCCCCCACCGCCTCCCTCCTCCCCTCGAACCCCAACAAGCCCTGGGAAGCCGACTGGGTGCGCGCGCCCCCCAGCCCGCGCACCTTCTTCCTCCTGGACCGCTTCACCGACACCGCGCGCATCATGTTCGTGAGCAACACCCTCCTCGTCGCCGCGGAGCAGGGCACGAGCTTCTTCGCGACCGTGCGCCCATCCGACCGCCCGCGCGTGCGCCAGTGGATCGACGCCGCCAAGCTCTGGGCGCCCGTCGTGTACGACGAGCAGCGCACCGGCGGGCACGGGTACCTCCTCTTCGACGTGATGAAGGTGGGCCCGGCTTCTGGCAGCGGCTCCCCGCGTTCGCTGCGCACTCGCTAATCCCAGATCCCAGACCTCCCGCCAGAGGGGCAGGCCGAGCCGCAGGGCACCGAGGAGTCGGTGCGCGTCGAGGGGCAGGAGTTCATCCATGTCGAGGGGATCTTCACGGCGTCGTCGGACGGCATCGCGGCCATCATCACCCCCATCGCCGAGGAGTGAGAGACGGACACTGGCAGTCGAGGTGGAGTCAGCATTGCATTGTATACTGTAGCATTATGAGTGTAAGACCGGACGGCGGAGCACCTTTGCAGATGCAGGCGGACGGCATTAGGGAGACGTTACCCCCAATTTGCCCCGAATGTATTAGCGTCATGAACAGCGCTGTGGTGCCCGCCCGGAAGACAGCGCTCACAGCGCCGTTCAGATGGTCATCTGGACTGTGCTATGGCCTCCCGAAATTTCATGTACCTCAACACTGCGCGCAAAGCATTCCCTCGTCTGGGAGCCGGCGTGTAAGCTCCATTCGCGACCTCATGGGTGTTCTCAGAAGCCTGCGGGGCCTGTGGGAGGAGTTGTGGGCGATTTTGTGATCCTACATCGTCGGGTGCGCTACGTCCGGCATGGGCCTCGCTGTCAAGTTGATTGCACTCGGACGGCGAGGAGATGGGCTCTGCATCTCGCCGGTGCGTGAGCCGAGAAGGCCTTACGAGTGTGGCAGCCAAGTGGGAGACAGGTGAGTCTTTGTGCCGCACCGCCTCGATCATGCCACTCGCCCTGCCTCACACCCCTCTCAGCGGACGTCTACATCGCCATCTGTAAGCTAGGCGTAGCCTGTCCAGGGTATCTATCTACCATCAAACTGCGGGCTGTAACTTGTGCGTGCAGAGCACTCTCTTGGTTGTTGTTCGGTGTCTTTGCGGCCAATGAACGTAGGAAAGGGGAAAATGTGGGTGTGCACCCGTGCTGCTTCGTCGTCCACTCCTCCTCGCACGCGCTCTTATGAGAGCTGCATGGGCTCTGACCGCTCGTCGCCCGTCGTGCGCTCGTACGCTTTTGTCGCGAAATACCTGGGGTCAGCTAGGTGACAGAATGCAGCTTACCGGACATCGGCGTCCGAGTCCTCCTGGAGCTTTCTCAAGGTGGGGAGGATGCGGCGCTGGACGAGGTCCTGGCCCTCGGGGTCGTTGGCGAGGACAGCGGCGAGGGTCTCGAGGCACTTGGCGACGTTGAAGCGGATGTTGGGGATGGGGTCCGAGACGAGGTTCAACGACGCGTCGAGCACCGTGTCGCGGATGATGGCTGTGTTGAGCGACGGCGCCATGGTCGTGATCGCAAAAATGGTCGTCATGCGGTACAGGTAGTTGGGGTGCTCGCCCATTTGCAGGACCTTGGGGATGATGGTGGTGCGGGCCCAGTCGACACCGAACACGTCGGTGAGCTTCTTGAGGTTGATGGTCGCAGCCTCGCGGATGCTGAACACGGTGTCGCCGAGCCACGACATGCAGAGCGCGCCGAGCTTGTCGTCAAAGAACCGGACACCGAGCTGGGTCGCGAGCAGCGGGATGTACTCGATGATCGCCTGGCGCACACGCCACTGCTTGTCCTCGGCAAGCTCCATGATGGCTGGGAGGAGAGCCTGCGACAGGCGCTCGATGCCAATGACTGCTGTTAGCTGCTGTCGGTGTGGATCAACTGACCGTTGTTGACCATCTCGAGCTTGGAGATGAGGTTGAGACGGACCTCGCTAAAGTCGTCCTTGAGTAAGTGGAGGAAGAGGGGCAGGAGGTGCTCGATGGTGGCGTCCTTGCCAAGCAGCGGGGCGAGGCCCGAAATCTGCATGGCAAGGGCAGCACGGACGTGCTGGCTCGAGTCGTTGGATAACTCCTTGACGCAGGGAAGGAGCTTGTTGAGGATGACGTCGGGCTCGACGAGCTTGCCAAAGCCGGGCACCTGGCCAGCGGCAGCGGTGCGGACCTCGGCCTCGTTGTCCTTCAGGAGGCCGACAAAGGCATTGACGAGCTCGTCACGGACAATCTCGGGGCCGACCGACTCGGCAAGGCCGACAAACTCGTTGGCGACCATGTAGCGGACGCGCCAGCTCTTGTCCGAGACCGAAGCGCGGAGGGGCTCGAGGAGCTGCTCCTTGGTCTCCTCGTGCGAGAGGTTGGACGCGAACGCGATGAGGTCGGGGATGGTAAGGAGGCGCACAGAGTCCTGGTCGTCGGCCGCGAGGCGGCGGTACAAGGGGATCAGGTCGGTGATGAGGAGCGCGTGCTGCTGGGGAACCTCGGCGACAGCCTTGGCAAAGGGCTGCAAGTGTCAGTCTAGCCTAGAAGCAGGGACGTACGCCAAGAGCACGGGCGGCAGCGCGGCGGACCATGGGGGTGTCGTCGGCCACGAGCGTCGAGAAGAGGCGGCGCATCTCGTCCTGCGCCTCGGGGTTGGCCTTGGGGTACGCGGCCGCAAAGAGGGCGCACGCCGAGGTGCGCGACGTGAACCAGTCACCGGTCGACAGGCGGCGCAGGAGGGGGACAAAGTGCTCGTCAATCTGCTGGGGCGAGAGGTTCTTGGAGATGTTGGAAATGGACTCGGCGGCCTTGTCGCGCACTAACGTCTCCTCAACGGCAGCGAGGTTCTCGAGGGGGCCCAGGATAGTCCACGCGTACTGCTTGCCGCCGACGTACTCGGTAAAGTTGCCCAGCTCCTCGGCGAGCACCAGCAGCACCTCGTCCTCGTCGTCGAGCTGGTCCTGGGTGTCAGCGCGGGGATCTGATCTGATCTCATCCGTCGCGTGCGCGGCGTGCGGCGCGGTGTGATGCATCGTCGCCGTGTGCACCTTGGCCGCGCGAGCATTGTCGCATGCCACCGCACCAATCAACACCTACCTGGAGGAAGGGGAGGAGCTCATCACGCGTCCGCGCAGGGCCGAGCGCGAGGGCGATGGTGCTCAGGCGCTTGATCGAGCTGAGGCGCAAGACGACGTCGTCCGACTTGAGCTCGTCCATGAGGAGATGGATGGGGTAGAGCGAGCCCGCCTGGGCTGCGGATGGAGACGACATGGTTTGTGTTGTGATGTCGTGTTGGCGCGATGGACAATGTCAAAGAGGATGGGTGGAACAGGGAGGGGGTGCGGGAAGCGCCAACGCAGGAGGGGAATGCTCGTGCAAAGGCGTTTGTGCAAGGGGAAGGTGGCCGATGCGCTTGCGGGGGTAAGCAACAAGCGCGAGAAGGAGATGAGGGAGCGGCTGGGGGCAAAGAGAGGAGTCGAGAGGACTTGGAGGAGGAGTGCAAGTGGAAGGAGGAGTTGAAGGAGGAGTTGATGGATGGGGGACAGGATGAGGTTGTTGGGTTGGACGAGGTTGGGTTGTGACGCGTTCAGTCAGTGTGCAGTGTGGCTGCCAGCGCAGTGAGGGAGGGAGGGGCTTGAGTTGCACCCTGGGTCAAGCAAGGTGATGCGGCCTGTGCAGCCTGGCTTGCTGGGTGGTGGACTCGGGAGGGCTGGGCTGGGGGTGAGAGCGGCTGTGGCCTGTGGGGTGGGGGGAAGGTCAAAGACTCGGCCTGGGCGCACCCTCTCACACCATCTATCACATCCCTCCTATTAACCACGCGATCATTCTCAACTCAATATCCCCGTTAGTGTGGCACCAACTTGCCGTCCCTGCCTCCACCTCACACGTCCACCCCATCTCCCACCTCCACTCACTCCCACGCCCACCAAACATCCACTCACACTCGTTCGGACATAATGCATCTATCCCCTACACTGCGCGCTCATACATGAGTCTAGTCGACGTCCATCTCCTGCTGCTCAGGAGCCGGGTCCTGGTCCATCTTGTCGTCCTTGGGAGTCTGGGTTCCCGGGGTCTCGACCTTCGCCCTGGGCTTGGGGCGGTTCATGATCGAGGCAGAGGTGTACTGGACGTCCTCCCTGCGGGTGTTCATCTCGTCCGAGGTGACGACAGGGTTGACGTTCTTGGGCTTCTCCGACTGGCGGGCGAGCTGGTTCTCGAGCCACGAGAGAGTGTTGGCGCACTTCTCAATGACCTTCTGCTTGTCCTCGTCCGAGATGTGCGAGTACTGCTCCTCGCCGTTCTGGGCCTTGCTCAAGAAGTCGTTGCAGACCTCACGGAGCTGGGCGGCGGCCTTGGGGCGCGCCTCGTTCTCGCGCCAGCGGAGGGCGATGGGGTCGCCAATCTTCTTGAGCGCGTCGAGCTTGGCAACGTACGCCGACTTGGGGGCGTCCTCGCCCTCGTCGGTGTAGAGCCAGTCCTCGGCCTCGGTGAGGCCGGCAAGGAGGGTCTCCTTCTCCGAAGCCTGGGCGTAGAGCTTGTAGCGGTCGTCGAGCTTGCCACGGGTCTCGTAGACGTACTCCTCGAGGGCGTTCTTGCGCTCCTCGGTCTCGGTGACGAGCTTGTCCGAGGCGGCCATCTTGCCCTCCTCCTCCTGGTAGTCGTTGATGAGGTTGGAGGGGATGGTGTTGTACTGGGCGATGACCTGGTAGTCGCCCTTGCGAGCGAGCTTCTTGACCATCTTCTTCTCCTCCTTCTTGTCGTCGCCCTCGCCAGTGGTAATGGTCTCCTCCTTCTCGACCTCCTCGACCTGGTAGGCACCCTCGAACGAGAGGATGCCGTGGAGGTTGAGACGGGTCTTGACCTTGACGCAGGCAAGGTCGCCCGAGGCGGTCTTCTCAACGTTCTTGACGGTGAAGCGGCCAATCTCGGGGTTGGTGCCCTTGGGGATGGCGGCCGAGGGGTCGTACTTGGCGTTGAGCGAGAAGGGGCCCTGGCGGTAGAAGGTGAGGAGCTTGGTCGAGGGGATGTCGATGCCCTCCTTGAAGACGACGAGCTCAGTGTCCTCGTCGGGGTTTCCGGGCTCCTTCTCCCACCCGACCTGGATGGGGTAGGGGGTGATGTCCTGGACGGCGAACTCGCGGACGCGGAAGACGGGCGAGAGCGAAGCGCAGGCAAAGGTGGCGCCACGCGCGACAGCCTCGTCCTGGTTGAGGGTGAAGGAGAGGGGCTTGCCAAAGTAGGTCTGGAGGCGCTCCTTGATGGCGGGGACACGGGTCGAGCCACCAACAAGCTCGATCGAGTCGACCTGCTCCTTGGTAAGGCCAGCCTGCTTGAGGGCGGCCTCGAGGGGGCCCTGGAACCGGTCAAGGAGGGGGGCGATCATAGCCTCGAACTCGGGGCGGGTGAGCGAGCCGTTGGCGTCAATGTCCGGGGCAAGCGACTCGACGTTGATGGGCGCCTCAGTGTTGGCCGAGAGGACCTTCTTGAGGCGCTCACAGCCGGCGGTGAGGCGGAAGATGGTCTTGGGCGACGAGAAGCAGTCAATCTTGTACTTGGCGTCGAACTCCTTGGCGAAGTGCTCGACAAGAGCGTAGTCAAAGTTGCGGCCACCAAAGTTGCGGTCGTGGGCAACACCCTTGACGGTGAGCTGGCCCTTGGAGAAGGCGACAACCGAGACCGAGTAGCACGAGTGGCCAACGTCGACAAAGACGACGTGGCGGGCCTCCTCGGGGGACTCGGGGAGGTCGGCCTTGGTGATACCGTAGCCGAGGGCGGTGGCGGTGGTGTCGTTGATCAGGCGGAGGGGGTTGAGGCCGGCGATCTGGCAGGCGTCGAGGAGGGCACGGCGCTGGATGTCGGTGAAGTAGCCCGGGACGGCGATGACGACGTCCGAGACGGCCTGCCTGAGCTCGGCGGCGGCAATGTCACGGAGCTTGCCGAGGTAGGCACCGACAAGCTGGGTGTAGGAAAAGTCGTGCTGCTCGCCGAGGTAGTTGACCTTGACACCGGCCTGGCCGGCAACCTCAACGAGCTGGGCGTTGATAAACTTCTTCTCCTCGGACTCGATCTCGGGGTCGGAGAGCGAACGGCCGATCATGCGCTTGAGCGAGCCAACAGTGTTCTTGAAGTTGGAGGTCTCGGCCGTCTTGGCGGCCTCACCGATCAGGCGCTGTCTGGGGGTGAACGAGACGAGCGAACTGGAAGGAGGAGCGTGCGCGAGTGAGAACAAGGACAAGGCGTGGCAGGAGGCCAAGGCAGGGAAAGGCGCAGCGTCAGCATCAAGGTACGAGCGGGGCGTGCGATGCGATGGAGCAACTCACGGAGTCTGACGGTTCGAGACCTCGTTGGTGACAATGTCGATACCGCGGTGGCGGGCGACACCAATCTTCGAGGACAGGTTGCCGAGATCAATACCGACGACGCTCTGTGGGTCAGTGATGGGCTCGAGGGAAGGTTCGGGCGCAGCCTCCGTGTGACCGAGAGCGGGGGGGAGACGTCGGCGACACGGCACGCGGCGTGGAGCGCAGCTTCGGCACCGACGTCGAGGGGAGATGTGCGGACGGGCAAGGTGCGCCGTGCCGCCGATGCGATGTGGAGCTGGGATGAAAGGTTGTGTACTCACGGCCATTGTGAATGATTATTTGGGGGAGGTAGATGGGGGGGAAGGGGGAGTAAGGAATGGGATGCGAGGTGGTGTTCTGTGAACGACCTTTTGACACTACTAGGACGAGATGAGGTGTGTGGCGGAGGAGAGGTTGAATGGGGAGGTGGGAGCGTAGGTGGGGGATGGGATGATGTCGTCGTACGGTCAAGTAGAGGGCAAATAATATTGCCTTGTCGGTGGAAAAAGAATCTAGCAAATACTACCGTATTCGACGCGACCCAGTGTCACTCACTAGTCTGGCCTAGAGCGGACACGGGGCTGACCTCCACAGCCTCCACCCGTCTCCCTGACCTTGCACCGAGCACCGAGGCTCGTGTTGAAAACTTTGATAAAAAAATATGGCCAGTACAAAGCTTGATGACGTGTAAATCACGTGCATCTCACGTGAGATATCAAGTTACTTTAGCCTAAACCAGGCTTCGGTGCTCAGCTCGCCGGAACCAACGTGCGCCTCACTCACGTGATCGCCGTGTGATCGCCGCGTGTGGCGCACGTTGCCGACTTTTTGCTGACATGCTTGTTTTGACACACGTCCGTGTGAATGATGTCCTGCCCGACCGCTTTTCACGGGTTAATGCGAGTAAACACGCACCCCAAAGTGCACCTGTTCGCATGCCGCCAGCCGCAGCGCTCGCTCACGAGCTGGCTTTGGGCATGTGCGCAGCAGCGCCCGCCAAGAGTGTAACGGGCCCAGACCTGAGGGGCTGCAGAGGGTACACCTCAAACACCCGGATCCCTGGCGATCAGAATGACGGCACGCGACGCGCATGCCTTTTCAGGCATAACTGTGCCGCGACGCGGGAAAGGGGCACCCCAACTCTATTCCTCATCCCGGAACGTTCGGAGCCCTCGTCTGTCGTTGTCGCTCGCTTGCCCGCCCTGCCCAGAGCGCGGGAGGCAGTGTATTTCTCCGTTCCTGGTCACCTGTGTGGTGGTGACAACGCGTCGCAACCCCGTCGCACCCGTCGAGTCCGCATTACTCGGCGGCCTGCCGTACTCACCGCCTCTTATACTGTCCGCTGCCAACTACTCACACTCGTTACCCACGCTCCTTACTATCATGCGCGCCGCCCTCCTCGCCCTCCTCCCCGTCGTCGCGCTCGCGGCCGACGTTGCGCCCCGCGGCGCCGTCGGCGCCCCCGCGGCCATCAACCCCCGCCACGGGTCTGGCGTTGAGCGCTGGGCCCACGCGCGCAAGCGCGGCGGCGACTACCACGGCCACGGCGGCCACTATGGTGGCCACGGTGGCGAGTACAAGGGCGAGGGCAAGAAGAAGTGCCGCCCCCGCCCCAAGCCCGAGGGCGAGAAGCCGCCCCACCACGGCGAGCTGCCTCCTGCCCAAGACCAGCCCCCCACCCAGCCGGAGCAGCCGCCCCAGGAGGAGCAGCCCCCTGCCGAGCAGCCCCCTGCCGAGCAGCCCCCTGCCGAGCAGCCCCCTGCTGAGCAGCCCCCCGCCGAGCGACCCCCCGCCGAGCAGCCCCCCGCTGAGGAGCCCCCTGCCGAGGAGCCCCCTACCGAGGAGCAGCCGCCCTCGGGCGGCGGCGGCGCGTCGCACAACTCGATCCGCACGACGTGGTACCACCCCATCGCCTCGAGCCAGCCCGGCGCGTGCGGCATGCACCACGACGACAGCTCGTGGATCATTGCGGTCCGCCAGGACTTCTTCGACAACTACCCCGGCGCGGTGCCGGGCAACTCGTACGCCAACCCCATCTGCGGCAAGAAGGTCCGCCTCGAGTGTAAGTTGTGCCGCAGACGGCGCTGACAGCAGACGAGGGCCGCGTCGCGAACAACGTCATGATCGCCGACTCGTGCGGCGAGGGATGCCAGAACTACGAGGACATCGACCTCACCCCCGCAGTGTTCCAGGCGCTGTACCGCCACGGCAACCCCAACACGGGCGAGATGTTCAATGTCAAGTGGACCTTCCTTGACTAGTTGCCGTGCCACTCCATTCTTCGCTCGGTCTCTTCGGCCCCTTTTCGTAGCGCTCTCTAAGCGCGACGTGCTCGCTGGCGGGTGCGTCGTAGCCATGAACATTCTTTGCCCTGGTTCAGTCATCTATTGCGAGTGCCTGTTGCAATGTAGCAGTAGTCCTCCGTTGGAGCGTCAGTAGAACAACATGTCCACGTCACGGAACACTAGTAGGCGAACATTAGTAGGCGTGTCCTTGTTTCAATGTGGCAGTGGTCCTCCTCCGTTGGAGTGCCGGTAGAACAACTGTCCACGACAACCAACATTAGTACGCGTCCCTGGAGACACTGAACGATGACTCCACCGTGCAGTCACATTCGTCATCAGCTTCATCTAGATCTGCAGGGTCGACGGCTAGGTCACCTTCTTGCCCTTCTCGCGCTTGGCCTTGTTCATGGCCACAATGCGCTGGCTCGCAAGGTTGCGGATGCGCTTGTGCAGCGACGGGCGCCAGTTGAAGAGGAAGAAGAGCGCCTCGATCTGAACGAAGAACGGCGCGGTGACAAGGGCTGGCGTCAGCTGGATCTGTCCTTAGCTTACCCTGCGTGAGGTTGTCGAAGAGGGCGGGCGCGCGGCCCTCGTACGCAAAGTGGCCGACGAACTGCCAGAACCAGCCGTTGAAGAAGACGGCAAGGCCGAAGGGGAGCGCGCTGGGCTCCGGGCCAAACGCGTACCGCCAGGGAAGCCACTCGGGGACGTGGTTGGCCAGGTACGTCGCGGTGAGGTACATGGTGCCCATGACGGGGAGGTAGGACGCGCCGACAACCTCGTTCAGGATGATGTACCAGATCTGGAAGATGAGGGAGAGGACGAGCGCCACGCTCGGGCGGAAGGTGAGGTACGGCGCAAAGTCGATGTAGGTGAAGCCGGGGAAGTTGAAGTGCGCGAGGAGGATGAGAGACGACCTGGCGTGAGCGGGTGGTGGTGAGGGTTGGGTGGAGCCCGGAACTGCGCCAAGATTGAGCACTTCAGAGCAGCCGAGAAGCTCTGGACAGCCTCCACATGCCACAGTGCGGGGAAGCGACACGCGCTCAGACTCCCGCCCCAGCCGGTCACCTGACATTCACGCGCCACCCACCAGCGCCGCCCAGCAGACTCACCAGAGGATCTGGGGGATAAAGACAAAGTGGATGAGCTGGTTGGTCTTGTTCGAGTGGTAGGACATGTAGAACGCGAGCTGGGGTTAGCGGGGTGTCAGGCGGGGCGGAGGCTGTTGGCATGGGAGACCGGGGGAGGGCGAGGGCGGGATGAGGGGAGGTGAGAGATGCCGTGGCCGGGCACCGAGATGAGACGGGGATGATTGCCGTGAGGGAGAGATAGTGCTTGGAGGGCAGCTGTCGCGACCGCCGTGTGGCCAGCTGCCAGGGCATGGCAAGAGCACCCACCTCGTTCTCCATGTGCTGGCTGGTGCCGTCGTCGTCGTCGTCGTCGTCGCGACGGGCGACCCGGGTGGCCTGGGGCTTGGGCACGGTCTCGGCCATGGTAACGAGTGTGCGGGAGAGAGTGATGGGCAAGTGGGTAAGTGGCAAGTTGAGAGATGCCCGAGTATCCCAGGATGGATAGTTTATGGGACAGCGTGGGCATGATGCTAAGTCGGCTACGTAGGACACCGGCCAATGCCGCCGCGGCCATTGCCGGCCTGGCTCCGCCCCACTCTGACAACTCGTCTCCATACACCAACACTCGTTCACATGCTGCCCATAGCGAGCTCAAAAGTCCTGTATGCATTCTCCGCTGTATACGTCTACACTGGTCACAAAACACACAACCACAAGTCACAGATCACCTCCGCTCCGCCCGTACACTCGCTCCGCTGCTGCTCCTCTGCCGGCTCACATGGACGCGTTGGGGATCAACTCGCCCTTGATGGCCTTGGACACGTTCTCGGCAAAGTAGTCGATGTTGTGGTCGTTCAACCCGGCCATCGAGATACGGCCGTCGCGCGTCATCCAGATGTGGGCGTACTTGCCGAGGTTGTCGACCTGTTCGGGGGAGAGGCCGGTGAACGAGAACATGCCGATCTGCGACTTGATGTGCTCCCACGAGCCGGGGGTCTGGAGCTCGACGAGGCGGTTGTACAGCTTCTCGCGCATGTCGATGATGCGGTCGGCCATCTTCTTGACCTCGCCGAGCCACTGGGCGTACAGCTCGGGGTCGCCGAGGATGGTGGCCACGAGCTGGGCCGGGTGGAGGGGAGGCGAGGAGTAGAGGGGGCGGATGACGCGCTTGAGCTGCGAGACGACGCGCTCCTTCTCGTCGGGAGACGAGGTGATCATCGAGAAGGTGCCGGCGCGCTCGCCGTAGAGGCCAAGGTTCTTGGCAAACGACTGGCAGAGGGCGACCTGGTGGCCCTTCTCGACAAAGTAGCGGAGGGCAAAGGCGTCGCGGTCGACGTCGCCCGACGCAAAGCCCTGGTACGCCATGTCGAAGAAGGGGAGGTGGTGCTTGCGGCGGACGATCTCCTCGATCTCCTTCCACTGCTCGGGGGTGGGGTCGACGCCGGTGGGGTTCTGGGCGCACGCGTGGAGGAGGATGATGGAGCCGTCGAACGCGTCCTCGAGGTCGGCCTTGAGGCCCTCAAAGTTGAGCCCCATGGTCTTGTCGTCAAAGTAGCGGTAGCGGCGGACGCTGAGGCCGGCCTTCTCGGCGATGGCGGGGTGGGCGCCCCAGGTGGGCTTGGGGAGGTAGATGGCGCGAACGCCGGGGTAGAAGGAGGCGCAGAACTCCATGCCGATGCGGAGGGCACCGGTGCCCGAGATGGACTGGACGACGGCGACACGGTTCTCCTTGAGCGGCCTAGAGTCGGCGCCGTACGCGAGCTTGGCCGCGAGGCCGAGGAAGTCGTTCAGGCCAGTGATGGGGAGGTACTCCTTGTCGGTGAGCTGGGCGTGGAGCTTGTCCTCGGCCTTGCGGACCGAGTCGAGCACGTAGGGCTTGCCATTCTCGTCACGCTTTGGTTAGCGGCGCTCGAGCAGTGTATGCCAAATCTCGCAGACGACTCACGTAGGCACCTGTTATCGCAATCACGGAAAGAGTCGCAGACAAAAGGAACGGTGGTCAGTGCGTGCTCGGGCCGGCGGCTCCTCCTGCATCTCCCAGTGACGACTTACCGACACCAACGTTGATCTTGTACTTGTTCGTGTCGCGGCGGAACGCCTCGGTGACGCCTGGGAGTTAGCTCCGCTCCGGACAGTAGGGTGATGAGATCGCCCGTCTCGGGTGTGGGTGTGCTGCGGATCGCCGCGACCTCCACACCTGCACACAGGGCACGGGCCACACACACACACCCACACGGACGGAAGTGCGATGGACGGATGCGAGTGATCGACATCCGCTCCGTAGTGTCATGTGCGCAGCGCCTTCTTGCCATCTCCAGCGCCACCCCCTATCATCCGCGCCGCGCGCCGCGGAAGCCGCGTCGGGGTGTAGTGGGGCTGGTGTGTGGGTGATGCGGTGCGGTGGCTGGCGCCTCGAGTCGTCTTCGACTAGAGAGCAGCGCGCAGGCAGTTCGATGAAGAGCGCGTACTGCCTGCCCCCAGCCCCTACCCAATCCCCCTGGCGCATGGCGCAGGGGTATCGGGCACAGCTGACTAGTCGTCCCCGACTCGACCGACAATGCGCGGGACGGCAGTAGAGAGCACTCGCATCGAGCCATGGCTCGCCCCATCCAAGCTGCCCGCCGCTCTCACAGACAGCTCGACGAAGATCGCCCACCACCGGCGCACCCGATCCACGGGAGTGGGGCCGGCTCTGGGTTGGACCCGGCCAGCCGGCTCGACCCGACCGCGGCTCCATCTCAGCGATGGACAGCCCCACCTCTGGCCGCCGACCACGCCGACCACGCCGCCCACACCATCCCTCACGCTCCCGACGACCTCGACGACCTCGACCAGTCCATTCGCGACTCACCAAGAATTGGGTCGGGCGGGCTGAATGTCAGTATTTGTCACGCTACCAGTCCCGCCAGCCAGGTACTCACCCCATGGGGACGCCGCGCCAGAACTCGGTGCAGGAATTGGAGGGCATGGTGGATGTGGTGGTGAGGTGGGGAGGTGGGTGAGAGTGAGATGGGGAGTGAGATGGGGGGTGAGATGGGAGACGGTGTGGATATGTGGATGTAGAGTGGGGGGAGGAGGGGGAGTGTCGGGCGCAGAGATATACTAGAGAGACGGTGATCCGGGCCGGAAACTCGAGTCGGGATGTTCTACAGCATGTGGATGGTGTGCATATGGTGGTCATTTCTGCCCACCCCGGTCACTCTGGCTGCACCTCTGTACCGGTCCAAGCGCTTGCCATCGCTTGCCCCGAGCCTCTGCGCTCTCTGACGCCGCACCGCGCACCGCGCACCAAAGCTCACTCCTCTGACCTCTCTGCTTACCCGGCCCCCCTCCCCCCTTGTCCCTGAGGAATCGAGTATGGTGAGTTACCGGCGGTACGCGGGTTGATGTGATTCGAAAACGGGGGGTTTGAGTATTAGCCGTTCGAAATATCTCACCTAGATATCCCTCATAATCCCCCATTCCTACCACCAAAACTCGAAATTCACCTTGACCCATGTCCCTGTACCTGGCTGATCGCCCCCCCCCCGCCCCCGCCCAGCGTCATATTTCGAACACACCCAAGCAAGCGCCCGTAGATCCGTACCATGTATGTCCCGCGCATCCCTCGTCCCATGCTAAAACTTTCTCTCCATTGTCTCTCCATTGTCGTCTTGGCCGCGTTGGGCGACATCGCCGAGGGGCGGTGTCATGCATAGCTCGAGCGCGTGCACCGGACATGTCCGTTGCTTTGGTTTGCATGGTTTGGTTTCGGTTTCGCCATGGCGCATAAAGGCCCTGCGTCATCGTCCTAGCTCCTACCTGTACACCCGGTGCTGCTGGACGCGGGCGCGTCGGATCGGACCGCAGACCCGGACACGCAGACGCACCAGATTCCGCAGATTGCCGGATTTAATCGATAACCGGCGACTACCTCCCGACGCTGGCGCCATAGACCAGTAGCAGAACAGCAGGATTCCGCGGCACAGACGCGCCGTGCAGAAATTTGGCATGGTCGCGCGAGGGCGAGCGAGGCCCCGAGAGGGGGAGAGGGGCTGATGCAGCACGGCACGCATTCCTCGGTCCGTCGGGGTGGGCGGGTCGGGCGAGTGTGGGCGCGCAGTGGGTCGCGTCGCGTCCGGCGATCCACCACGTCCTGATCTGCATCGTTGTCGTTGTCTTCCCCGCTCGTTCTCCGGCTGCATCATACATCTCGTTCCGCCCCGTGTCATGCACCGCCGATAATCGCGCAGGCCCGTGGCCGCTCGGCCCGCCGCCTGATCTCCAGATCGGGGGGAAGTGGCTCGGGCGGCGGGATATTCGTCGACCGCGCTCCGCTATCCGTGCTGGACGCTATCCGTGCTGGCCGTGCTGGCATATCTGATCGATGCTCAGATACGTCGCTCTGACGCGCTGACGCAGGGCGCGGGCAGTGCACGCCGCGCCACCGGGCCACCGGCCCTGCCGCCCTGCGGGGGTCGGAGGGAGCTCGCATCCCACCCACGCAGTTCACCTCCACCACGCCACGCAATCCACCACGGCCACCACGCAGCACCACGCAGCCTACTGGCCTGACACGGCATGCTCACACCTCGTCCCACTCGACGCCGATGACGCCATGCGCTGTCAAGTCCGGGGCGGGGATCGAGGGCAAGTGGATGCTCCGTCTATCGGAAACCGGTCGTGAGCTGTCGGATTGTCCAGCTGACCTGCAGGGTTCGCGCGATGCTTCTGCGCCCTTCCGAGGCCTCATCTCGGCCTCGGCATCCTTATCACAGGCATTCATGAGCGATAGGCCATTCTGCTGTACGGGACTATGAGCGTGGGCAGTTGAATGCCCCGGCCTAGCCCTACCACTGAGCCTCCGTCTCCAGGAAAGCAAGCATCATCCCCGCAATCTCCTCGACGTGCGTCTCGAGCGCAAAGTGGCCGCTCTCGACAAACGCCACGGTCGCACCGGGATTGTCGCGCTTAAACGCCTCGGCGCCGGGCGCGACGAAGATGCTGTCGTTCCGCCCCCACACGGCGAGGGTGGGCGGGCGGCGCGTGCGCAAGTACTCCTGGAAGGCGGGGTACAGCGCGACGTTGGTGCGGTAGTCCCAGAAGATGTCGATCTGGCGCTGCCGGCCCTCGGAGGTGCGGAAGAGCTCAAAGTCGAGCGTGTACGCGGCGGGGTCGATGCGCCCCACCAGCTCGGGCGGGACGCCGTCCGTGTACTGCCGCCGCGTGTGGTCGAGGGTGCTGAGGAGCGTGTCGAGCGCGGCGCGGGTGTTGGCGTCCTTGGGGTCTTCGGAGGCCCACCACGCGCGCAGGGGGTCGAAGAAGGGCCCGAGGCCCTCGGTGTACGCGTTGCCGTTCTGGGTCACGAGGCCCGCGAGTGCGTCGGGGCGGGACAGGGCGAGGCGCAGGCCCGTGGGCGCGCCGTAGTCGAAGACGTACAGCGCAAACTTGGTGATCTTCAGGACGTCGAGCCACTCGCCGAGCACGGCGGCAAAGTTCGCGAACGTGTACGCAAAGTCTGCGGGGGCGGTGGTGAAGCCGAAGCCTGGGAGGTCGGGGGCCAGGACGCGGTAGCGCGGCGCCAGGAGGGGGATGAGGGTGCGGAACTGGTGCGACGAGGACGGGTAGCCGTGCAGCAGGAGGACGACTGGGGACGCGGCGTCGCCCCCCGCGCGGTGGAACACGTCCACGCCGGAAGGGAGGGGGGTGGTGTGGTAGGTCGTGGGCGACATGCTGCTTGAGGGTCGAGGCTTGCTGATGTGCAGTCTGCCGCGGCGCCTTTTATGCATCGAGCTGCCCCAGACTCACCACACTGACCAACTGGTGCCCGCTGACGCCCATCGATCCGTGGACGTTGCTGATCAAGCATGCCAAATGCGTCTACCAACGCCCAACTCGCACGCCACGAGCCTCGCTGACTGACATGACGTGTTTACACCAAAACGCGGTTGTTCACGCGCCAAACTAGCCATTCCGCACCAAAAGTGTGCTGCACGGCTGACAAAGCATGCGGACATTCCGCGCTTGTTCGATGCCTGAACGATGCCACTAGCCATTCCTACTCGTCCAGAAGCATGCCGAGCGCCTCGGCACGTTTCGCGGCGCGCCGCAGCGTCATGGGCTGCCTCGGGGCCGGGGTGGTGCAGTGCGCTGCTCACATTGTCTACCGACTCGCCATTTGGTAACGCTGCCACTGGCCCTCCGTCCGCCTCGGCAAGTCGCGCGGCGCACCGCAGCGTCATCGAGCTCGGGCACATCTGCACTTCATCTCGTATCTGCAGCTCGCCTATCTCCTCGGCTACGCTCCCCTAGCGGCCCACAAGACTCATGTGGAAGTCCGAGTACCGGTTCCCCGCGGGCTTGGCCTCCTCCACGAGCCGTCTGATCGCCCCCTCCTCCTCGGCGCTCAGCACGACCTCCCGGGCCCCAAAGTTCTCCTCGACGCGCGCGGCCGTCTTGGTCCCCGGGATGGGGATGGCGCCCTGCGCGATCACCCACGCGAGCGCGAGCTGCGCGGGCGTGCACCCCTTCTGCGCGGCGAGGGCCACGAACGCGTCCACGAGCCGCAGGTTGGCGGGGAGGTGCTCCTTGTCGAAGCGGGGGATGGAGGCGCGCACGTCGCCCGCCTTGAAGTCGTCAGCGGAGCGCACGGCGCCCGTGAGCACGCCCTTCCCGAGGGGCGAGTAGGCGATGATGGTCACGCCGAGCTCGCGGGCGGTGGGGATCAGGCCGGACTGCTCGTGGTCCGTGAACCAGGGGGAGTACTCAATCTGGAGGGCGTCGATGTGCGCGACTGCGGTTAGCGCCGGGCCCGAGGGCGAGGAGAGGGAGGGTGGAGCGAGGATCATCCTGAGAACAAGCCCCTCGTAGACTCCAATCGCCGTTCCCACGCTCGGTCGACTCACTCTTGCACGCCTTGCGCAGCGTCTCGGCCGAACACTCGCTCAGCCCGATATACCTGGTCTTCCCCTGCTCCTTGAGCTTCTGGAGCGCGGCGATGCTCTCCTCGAGCGGCGTGTCCGGGTCGATGCGGTGGAGGTAGTAGAGGTCCGGGTAGGACCCGAGGCGCGCCTTCGTGTCCTCGATGTACTGCGCGATGTGGGCGGGTTTGTTCGTCACGGTCATCTGGAAGGGCAGGCCCTCGGCCTGGTTGGGCGAGATGTCGAAGCCGCACTTGGACGCGATGAAGAGCTTGTCGCGGCAGTTGTGCTGCGCGATGAACTGCCCGATGAGGGTCTCGTTGTGCCCCTTGCCGTACACCACGGCCGTGTCCCAGAAGGTGCAGCCGAGGTCGAGGGCGTGCTTGAGGGCCTGGAGGGAGGTGGCGTCGTCCGCGGGGCCGTAGCCTTGGGAGAGGCCCATGGCACTGGCGTTAGCGGCGTGGAAAGGATCGCCGAGGCGAGCGTGAGCGTGGAACTCACCCAAAGCCTGGGACGGGCACCTGGATGTCCTGGAAGGCGAGGGTCTGCGGCATTGTGATGGGAGTTGGGTCAGAGGGAGTGGTTCGAGAGCGAGTAGAGCGACCAGCCAGGAGCTGGGAGAAAGACAAAAGCGAGCAGCGGGATGCCCGCCTTAAGTACCACTGGCTCGGTGACATCCCCACACTCCCAGGACATGGTGACATCTCGGGTGGAGGTGGAGGCCCGGCTTAAGCCCGGATAAACCACCACCCAACCTCGCCGGTCGCCGGTGACCGGTCTCTTTCCATTTACACACTACAACCTTCTCCCCAAGAGTTTACAAGCCCACAGCTGCCTACAGGACGACCGGCGGCCCTGTGTACGTCCCCGAGTACGCGCGGGCGCGGAGGGGGTGGACCGGCGGGGGCGGGAGCGGTGTGGGCGGCCACTGGGCCCGCGTCATGTCTCGGAACTGCTGGGCGGCGCTGGGGAAGCACTCGTCCGAAGACGCGAGGGTGCGCATGCTGCGCGTGCTGTACGCCGAGTTGCGGGTCATCATGGATTCCCGCTCCTCCGGAACGGGGGAGAGCGAGCGGTGCGTGAGGGTAAAGGTCGTGTCGAACTCGAACTGGGGGGCGGGGGCGCCGAAGGAGGATGTGGAGCTGGGGTGAGCGCGAGCGCCAGCATAGCGAGCGGAGGAGGAGGTGCGGGGGCAGCGAGCGGCCGTATCGAGCGGGGCAGGAGGAGGGGGGAGTGGAGGCGGTGGAGGAGATGGCAGTGATGAAGGATGGGATGGTGGAGGAGGGTGGAGGGGTGGAGGTCGAGGGTGGAGGCAGGGTGGAGGGATGGCGAGGTGGTGGTGGAGGCCGGTAAGCTCGGCCCGCTGATAACCTGCAGCCTATCTCACCGCACCACATGCTACCTCCCCACTATCGTGCACGCACCTAGCGTCGTCCTCGTAGTCGTCCTCGTCGGGCGGGCCGACACACACGCCCTCGTCGACCTCGTGGCGCGGGGGGAGCGGGGGCGGGCCGCGCGCTGGGCCAGGGCTCGACCGGGCGGGCGAATACGGTGGCAGCGTGGAGATGTGGGTGCCGCTGCTCTGGCCGTCGGTGGCCGCGCTGTTGACGCTCTTCATGGACCCCTTGGCCTTGACCTCGTGCATGGGTGCGTTTGGCGGCGGTGGAGCGAGGGCAGCACGCTTCCGGCGCACGCGGATGCGGTAGGCCTGGGGTCAGCGAGCGCGCGATGGGGGAGTGGGCTCGCCAGCGGTCGGCGCGGAATAGGAGGGATGGAGCAGGGCTGTGGCTGGGATGTGGCCCAGTCGGGAAATGGAGGCGTCTGTGAGACGAGGAAGGTCGCACACGCCCCCGCACGGAGGGTGCGATGGCACCTCCTCGCGATCGCGGCACTCGACCGCTCATGCGGCGCCATCCCGACTTACCACGAACACGAGGATAGCCAGGACGACCACGGCGACCGGCACCGCAATAGCGAGGATGAGTTTGAGGTTGTCCTTCCCGCCGGACTGGGCTGCGGTTCTGGCGTTGAGGGGCGCCGCGCAGCCGGGATGGGAGGGGTCGCAGCTCGCGCAGTTGGGGCAGTCGAGCGCGATCGTGCGGTCGCGCGGGAGGAGCGGCATGGCGCGAGCTTGCGAGGTGGGGGTTTGTGTGGAAGGAGGGGGCGGGGGGGACGAGGGCACTGCCCTCTTGTGGGCCGAACTTGCAGGCGACGGGGGGAATGTAGCGGGGGAGGAGGGGGAGTCGAGCGTGTACGGACCGAACGAACAAGAGTGGGAGAACGGAGAAAGAGGGAGACGAAGAGGAAGAGAAAGACAACGGCGACGAGAGGAAAGGATGGAGAAGGAGAGAAGGAAGGAGGGGGGGCGGGCATGGGTTTGGGCCGTCGTAAAGGGGTTAGTGCGCACAGACCTTGCTTCTCACTACACAGATCTCCTCCCACTCTACACTCCCCCACCCCAGTTTCTCCAGCCTCGCCTGCACTCCTGCGTGCACGCCGCTCACGCACACGCCTCGTGTTGTTGACCCCGCGGGCAGACGTGGGCCCGTGTTATCCGAGCAAGCAGCGTCTGGGCTCGGTGCGCCACATACCGCTTCGGACTCCGAAGCATGACGACCCTCGATTCTGCATGATGCCAAGCAACATTCCTCCACCTCTGGACCTTCTGTACATCTGCACATCTGTTTCTGGGACACATGCATGTTCACAACGCTACGGCACTCGGCCGCTACGGAATGGGACACGGAAAGGATACGTGACAGAAGGCGATGGGCGAGGATGGCTCACAGCTGTGCACTACTAACTCCACGGCTACGGACCCAGCGGCATGTACGTGAGGATGCCAAATGATGCACAATGCTACGGCCATGCTAGGATGCTAATGTAATGTATGGAAGAATGGGGGGTGTCTATTTTGCGGTGCTTCGGATACTCTCGCGTTCGCTCCGCCCGCTACCGGCGCTCATGCAGGAACGTGCACTTGTCCCCCTGCTTGCAGTCGCCGATGAGCCAGTACCTGCAAGGTCTCGTGCGGAACGGCGCGCGGCCGCCTGGACCGCCCCCGCCAGCGCCCCACTGCGAGCGCGGGGGCTGAGCCGTCCGGACCGGCTGCGGGTTGAAGCCATGCGTGCGGCCCTGGTCCCAGCGGTTCGCCGAGTTCTGCGGCGTGTAGCCCTGCTGGTGGTTGTTGTGGTGGTTGTTGTAGGACGGGGACTGGTAGCCGTGCGACTGCGACTGCGACTGCGCCTGCGCCTGGTAGCCCTGGCCCGACTGGTAGCTGGACGACCCGTACGACTGGGTGGGCTGGTAGCCGCCGTACGCCTGGCTCTGGCCCTGGTTGTAGTCGTAGCCGTAGGCCTGGGCGGGCGGGGTCGGGGCCGCTGACGCCGGCGGCGTCAGCTTTGGGAGGTTGAGCTTGCTCAGGAGGTCGGAGACGGAGGTGTTGCCGATGGCGGCGGCAGCGGCGGGCGCGGCCTGCGGCGTCTCGACGGGCGCAGGACTGCCGTTGTAGTGGTACCGCGTGTTCATCTGGATGGTCGTGGCATCCTGGGCGACCGTGCGCACGCCAATGTCGTCCGGCGTGATCGGCTCCTGCCCAGGCACGTACGACACGGCGAGGATGGCGCGCTCGCGCTCCTCCTGCGCGGTCGTCTCGGGCGTGGGCTGGGACGGGCCGACCTCTGGCGCCTCGTACGGCGCAGGCGCGGCCCAGTCCATTGCGACCTCGACCTCGTCGTACACGCGGTGGTGCATGACGTTGCCCTCGGCGCGGTTCATGTCCTGCATCGAGCCGTGCGCGCCGTCCTCCAGCCGCCATGGGGCGGGCTCGAGCTCGTGCAGCGCCTCGGTGAACTCGCGGACGGCGACGAGGGGACGCGGGCCAGACGGGTTGTAGCCTGGCGCGTTGTCGACCCAGCGCACCGTGTGACCCTTACGGTTGAGCTTCTCCTTCTTCGGCTCGGGACGGGACCCAATCTCGGGCTTGATGTCCTTCGTCGGAGGAGGAGAGGCCGGCCCGTTCTTCAGCCGGCTCATCGTGCTCGCGAGCAGAGAGCTACCGGGTGGACGCGCGGGAGCAGCCGGGGGGGTTGGCGTCTGCAGGGGCGCGGGACGCTTCTTGATGGCCGGCATGCCCTTCAGGTTGGGGATCTTGGGCTTGGTGTCTGTCTTGGGCGGACCGGAGAAGAACGACATGCTGGCCGGCTTGCCCACCGTCGGCTTGACGTCGGCCTTCACGCCGGGCCTGACTGGCGGCCTGACACCGGGCTTCGTAGTGGACTTGATCCCCGGCTTGACGTCGGGCTTGATGTCCGTCCTGCGCTTCTTGGCAAGGTGCTCATCGTCCGACGACGAGTCCTCGTCGTCGCTCAAGCGTCTGCCCTTGCGCATCAGGTCGTCCTGAACATAGTTGAAGTAGCGGTTGTATGCGCGCTCGATCACGGGCATCGTCTGGAGGTCTGGAGCGTCAGCGCTAGTCACATCACAACCACTGGACTCACTTGCTTCTTCACACCTGTCGCGGAGCCGCGCCGTCAACTCCTTGACGTTGAACTCCTCAATCAAGTCGACGGGCATGTTGGTGCGGGCCAGCAAGTTGAACATGTTGGTGATACCCAGCTCGTACGTCTTGGGGTCGGCGACCATGAGCTTGAGCCAGCGAACGAGCACCTCGGTGTAGTCCTCGTCGTCCGCTAACTTGCGGAGGTACGTGTTCGACACACCCTTCTGGAGTGCGTCGAGGACAAGGAGGATCTGGCGCGGGGTGGGCTTGAAGAGGGGCCGGTCCTCAGCCTCCGAGTCTTCTTCGCGCCGGTTGCGGAAGAACTTGAAGAGCAGGCCGGGTCTCTCGCGCTGCAACGAGCCAGCCGTGAGGAGAGGCGCCAGGGGGCCGAGCTCGGGGTTGTTGGGGATCGCGGGACTAGACCACTTGTGCTTGCTTGCCGGTGGTGCGCCGGAGGCTGGGCGCTTCGCCGGGCGTTGAGGGGCCTGATAGAAGGAGGACGAGTCGGCGACGGCCGCCGAGCTCACGCGGGGAGGGATGAAGTTTGGGGGTACTTTGGGGACGTCCAGCGCGCCGCTCACCGCGTTGACGACCTTCATGGGTGCAGGGGCCGGCGCGTCCTGGCCTCTGCCAAGCTCGTCGAACGGCGATGGCTCTGCCGCCTCCATCTCGATATCACGTGCCGGCGTCTTTGGACTGTCGTCGCCAGTCAGGTCGACAACGGAGGGCGGGGTAGCGGGCGCAGCGGGAGCAGCAAACTGGGGAGGCGCATATGCATTTGGCCACGCCGTAGATGTCGAAGCAACGGGTTGGGGCTGGAGCTGGGGCTGAGGCTGCATAGGGTGGGACATGGTGCCATTCTGGAACTGAGCGGCGCCGTTTGACGCCGCAAACGCGTTGCCATAGTCCTGACCTTGGGGCACCTGGTTACCCTGAATATTCATAGGCTTTTGCTGGATGGTGTTCATGTTGACAAAGCCTGGTGGTGGTGGTTGTTGCATCGCGTGCTGCTGCTGGTAGGGGTTTGGGGTGACCATGTTGTCTGTGGCGTCAGCGGGTGCCACACACGGGAGCAAAGGGGAGCGGGATCAAAAATGAGATGGGAAGAACAGGCGCGTAAAGTGAAGGAAAAATAGGCATGCCCCGACTCAAAAGCTGAGCGGGGCGAGCGGGTGGGCAAGTGCCAAAAGTGCCTCGGAAGCATCGGAAGGCGCGCCAAATGGACATGGCCTGTCTCAGGGTTCAATCGGTTTAGCCCATTTGGGTGAGGTGGCGTGTGTTTGCCCGCCGACGAAGCGTGGGAAACACCATCGCCTGCAGGCGACGCCCACAACAGCGCTCAAACGCACCGAGCGAGCGCTGTGGCAGGACACAAACCTGCGACGGCGTAACGTCCAAAGACATGCGAGACGGTGGCAACGAATGGCCGCAAGCACAGGCCCGCGCTGCCGCCGTCTACGCCGCGGCCACCCATGCGGTGAGACACCGTAACGGTGGGACACCGCATCTGGCAGCATTCACGTCTTCAACAGCCTTTACGCCCTCACACCATGCCCACCCATCCTCACCACACAGAACCAGGACCGTCCCCAGACCAACGCCGAAGCGTTTCCCGCCCAGAAGCGTCCGCTTCGGTTCTCGCAAGCCAGTGGCTGCACTTTGGTAGTGTTCTCAAAAGGTAATGCCATGTTCATACTTTCCCATGCCTCATTTCTAAGGCAGTGACGACGCCTTTGCATAGACCGCGCGGATCCATGACACTTACTGTACAGCCCTGGAGCAATGTGGGATGGCTGTGTTTGTTGCTGTTGCTGAGGTTGAGCGACTTGGTAGAGAGGTTGCGCTTGGGCTTGAGCTTGAGCTGTTTGCGCTTGCAGAGCGTGGAGGATGTTGAGGTCAACGCCAGGGTGAACGGCCTGCAGAGCTGCGGTTTCTGTCATTCCTCTAGCAACGCTGGTTCTCCAACGCAACCAATCCTGCCACGTCTGTCCTGGTAGGAAGGGGTATGGGCGCTTCTGCAACTCCCCCAGTAGCCACTGCTGGAGTTGCGGATTACTGTTGTTGGAAGAGGTGTTGAGGAGAAGGGACGGATGGGACGCGCGGAAGATTGATGTGCGTGGAGGGCGTGTGAGTTGCGAGACCACAAACTAGAAGAGAGATGCGTACGCGTTCTGCAGGATCCCTTGCAGGTTGAGGGCCATGCGATGACGAGGGGTGGCGGGGGAAGGTTTGGCTGGAGCGATGAGGGGTGAGGAGGGGAAGGAAGGAGGACCAAGCGTTGCACAACACAAGGTCGCGTCTGGGTGAAGAACGAAGCTACGGACTAGAACCCAACTGCTCGCGCTGTACTGGACACTACGAGGGATGACTGTTGCGTGGATGACAACAGATCCCAGCGAGAGGGATGTGGAGAGTGGACGAGGGGGAGGGGGATGGAGTGAGAGGATGGAGTGAGAGGATGGAGTGAGAGGATGGAGTGAGAGGATGGAGTGAGAGGATTAAAGAGAGAGAATGGGAGGAAGGATGAAGTGACGAGACAAAAGAGGATGTGATGGGCGGCGAGATGAGTAAACCGTCAATTGCTCCCAGGGTGAGAGTGCGGGCGGGTGGTGCTGCTGAGGGTGGCGCTGAGACAGTTGGTTCACCCTGCACCGGCCGCACCACTCCACTGAGCCAATTGGGCGCGGCGACTCAAGCTGTGGCACCCATTTGATTCCGCTCCTTGGCCGCGCCACCGAGACCACGTGTTTCAAGGGGCCTGGGACCTCCACCGCCTTAATGATCGTCACTCGCCGCCCAACGTCCACGCACCGCCAACACGGGACTGCCAACTGCATTCCACCCCCTCCTCCAACTTTGGCCGACACTCGCATCCCTCCATTCCCCCCCAAACATTCGCGGGGCCCGCCATGTCTTATTCTCCAGGCGTCGACGAGCGCGACGAGGAAGCGGTCCCCATGGTGACCCCCACCCGCTCCTCTCCACTACCGCCCACCGCCGAGGAGCTCGAGCAACAACATGTCAAGTACGTCGCGCGCCGGCCAAGCTAACGCCAGACGCTACGACGACTTTAGCACAGTCGGTGAGCTCGTGGGCTTCTGCGTGAGCTGACAGCAGACTGGGTCCAGGACTCGCTGCGAGAGCGGCATCCGCGCTCACAGCGCCAACCGCGGCCGGGGAGTGTGATGGACCGCCTGAACCACCTCGACGGTGCACTCGGGTGGCTGTGGCGCCTCCTCATGCGTGCCCTGCGCGAGGGCGAGAGCTATGTCATCATTACGCTGACCGGTACGTCTCCGCCGAGACATAGCTAACTCAAGGTATCGGGATTGGGCTGAGCGCCGCGCTCATGTCGATCATGACGGCGTGGCTCGCCGACCTCAAGCTCGGGCGCTGCTCGACCGGCTGGTGGCTCAGCCGCAAGTTCTGCTGCCTCGAAGTCTCGGATGAG
Organism: Cutaneotrichosporon sp. PK4640; assembly: GCA_023630115.1. Taxonomy (NCBI): domain Eukaryota; kingdom Fungi; phylum Basidiomycota; class Tremellomycetes; order Trichosporonales; family Trichosporonaceae; genus Cutaneotrichosporon; species Cutaneotrichosporon sp. PK4640. The sequence continues at coordinate 45,328 of JAMALN010000189.1, forward strand.
GGCGAGAGCTGCGAGGAGTGGAACCGCTGGGGCCTGTTCCAGCCCTTCCCATGGATCGCCTACGTCCTTTACGCCGTAGGCTGTCGGTCTCTTGACGAAGCTAACGTCAGGCCGCATTCGCGTTCACGGCCGCGTATCTTGTGCGCAGCTTTGCGCCGTATGCCGCGGGCTCGGGTATCTCGGAGATCAAGTGCATTCTGGGCGGGTTCATTATCAAGGGATATCTCGGGCTCGAGACGCTCGTCCTCAAGGCCATGACCCTGGTGAGTCGTGGCGACGGCGTTACTGACTGCAGCCGCTCGCTATCGGATCAGGTCTTGCGGTCGGCAAGGAGGGTCCTTCCGTCCACGTCGCGTGCGCCGTCGGCAACGTCGTCGCACGACTATTCCCACGATACCGCGATAGCCAGCGTGAGTCACATCGCACCAGCTGGCCACGCTGACCCCAGTCAAGATGAGGGAGATCTTAACGGCTTCCAGTGCAGCAGGCGTAGCTGTCGCGTTCGGCTCGCCCATCGGCGGCGTGCTCTTCTCCATTGAAGTGAGCTGCTGTAACTCGTGCCAGCTGACATCAGGAAATGAACCAGGCCTTCTCGACAAGAACTATGTGGCGCAGCTTCGTCTGCGCCCTGGTCGCGACCTTCACACTTGCCTCGGTCGACCCATTTCGCACCGGCAAGCTCGTCCTGTTCCAGGTCTCGTACGACCGCGACTGGCACTACTTTGAGATCCCCGCGTACATCATCATCGGTATCTTTGGCGTGAGTCCAGTTGTGATCCGCCCTTTGCCAGCTGGCTGACATGCAGGGCTGCTACGGCGCATTCGTGTCCAAGTTCAACATCCAGGTCGCCGCGTTCCGCCGCAAGCACCTCGCGACCCACGGTGTGGCGGAGGCTGTTGTACTTGCGACGATCACCGGCGTGATATCCTACCTGAACCGCTTCCTGCGCATCGACATGACCGAGATGATGTCCATCCTCTTCCGCGAGTGTGAAGGCGGCGGTAACACCGACGGTCTCTGCCAGGCGTCCTCGCAGTGGAGCAACGTCAACTCGCTCCTCATCGCGACGATCCTGCGTATAGGCTTCATCATCGTCACCTATGGTGCCAAGGTGCCGGCCGGTATCTTCGTGCCGTCCATGGCTGTCGGCGCGACCTTTGGCCGCATGGTCGGCATCATCGTCAAGGCGATCCAGCAGTGAGCTAGCAGAAGTCTTGCGGAGCTCACCCCAGATCGAACCCCAACGCTCCTTGGTTCGCTGCCGCGTGTCTGCCTGACCAGCCGTGTATCACGCCAGGGACATACGCGTTCCTCGGCGCGGGCGCGACACTCGGCGGCATCACGGGCCTCACCGTTACCGTCGTTGTTATCATGTTCGAGCTCACCGGCGCTCTGACCTACATCCTACCGACTATGGTGAGTTGGCGGCGACCTTGCATAACTTACACCAGATCGTCGTCCTCGTGACCAAGGCTGTCAGCGATCAGATCGGCAAGGGAGGTATCGCGGACCAGATGATCCGCTTCAACGGCTACCCGTTCTTGGAGAAGGAGGATGCCGAGTCCGGCAAGTCGCTTCTCGAGCCAAGTGAGTAGCTCTCACCTCCGTATGCCGAGCTAACATCAGTTTCGCACATCATGCGCAAGGACATTGTGGTCATGCCATCGGACGGGCTGTCGCTCGCCGAGCTGAACGAGATCGTGCAGAGCACCGACTTCCAGGGCTACCCGGTCGTGCAATCCTCGACCAATCGCACAATAAAGGGCTTCATCCGCAAAAACGACCTACGGTACGCGCTCGACCGCGCGCGGCGAAACTACAAGCTGTCCCCAGACGCGTTGTGCACGTTCTCGCAGTTTGTGGACGCACAGGGCGACGACTCTGGGCTGCTACCCCACCCAGACATCGTGGTGCAGGAGGCGGCGTACGGCTCCGAGGTCAACCACGTCGACTTTGGGCAGTACGTTGACGAGATCCCGCTCAATGTGCCGCCCAAGATGCCCCTCGAGATCGTGCTCCAGCTGTTCCGGCGCATGGGCCCGCGTGTCATCCTTGTCAACCACGAGGGTCAGCTCGCGGGCATGGTGACGATCAAGGACCTGCTGCGGCACGAGGCGGGCGAAAAGGCCGCGCAGGAGGTTGCCGCCCAGGCTGCGGCCGCGAACACGGGCCACTCGCGCTCGGGATCCTGGGGTGAGTGGACGCCAACGACCGAGGGCCGCCCGCAGCTCGAGGGCCTGCTCGAGGACGGGCTGGTGTGGGCACAGACACGCGGCGTGGGCGTCGTCAACGACGTGATCGCGCGGGTGCGCACCGCCCGGCCGGGCAACATAAGAGTTAGCCGCGAGAGCTTTTCGTTTGAGATGAACGACGAGGGGCGACGGAGTGGATAGTGTCCGACTAGATGATTCTAGACATGCATGGCTGTAATCTCTAAGTGTATCAAGGTTCCCAAGACAACCCTCCGACTCCCTCAAATGTCTCGCCTGTCTCTTCCCTGCGTCCAGGCGCGCTCCGCGCGCGGCGCCTATGCGCTCGTGCCCCAGCGCCAGAGCCAGATCGCGGCGCGCTGCACCATCTCGGGCGTGCACACGTGCCCCCGCTCCTGCTGGATCCAGAACTGCACGTCGCCGGGGTACTCCTCCATGATCCCCTTGAGGGCCTGCGCCCCCAGCGCGTACGGCACCATGGCGTCGACCTCGCCGTACAGGCAGAGGATCTTCTTGCCCATGTAAGCGCCGGGCTTGGTGGCGCGCTCGTACACCCTCCTCAGGCTGGCGGGGTACGGCTTGGCCGCGGTGCCGAGGGTGCCCTCGCGCTCGCTCGCGATGGTGAGCAGCGTGCCGAGCCGCTCGGGCGGGATGCTGACGATCGGCACGCCGACGCGCACCCGCGGATCGTCGCGGAGCAGGCGCCAGGCCACGTGCCCCCCCATGCTGACGCCGCTCGCCATCCAGCGCGTGATGACGCGCTCGTCGAGCGGGAAGAGGTAGGACGCGAGAAAGTCCATCACCAGCTGGTAGTCGTGCACGCCGCCCGTCACAACCGTCAGCATGTCGGCCGGGCGCATCGGGTGCCGGTAGGTGCTCAGGCCGTCGGGGTTGCGGCGGCGGTCGCCGTGGTTCCGCTGGTCGAGGGTCACGACGAGGAGGTCGTGGGTCACCTCGCGGCCGCCCTCGCGCGCGAGGCGGACGGACTCGCCGACGAGGCCGGAGGCCATCGCGGCCATCTGCTTGGCCTTGTTCGCCCACCCGTGCGCGAGCATCTGGCGTAAGCGGGGGGCAGAGAGGGAGAAAGGCGGGCCAGGGACCAGGGGGGAAATAGACGGCGCAACTCACCACCACCGAGATCGGGCGGTTCGAGTCCTTGATCTCCTCGAGGCCGTACACGTTGACAGCGAGGTCGACGAGCCACACGTTCTTGTGCGAGGCGTCCGGGTGCCCGAGGGCGAGGTTGCCAAAGTCCATGACGTGCGCCGCGTCCATGGGGTTGATCTTGCGCGCGTCCATCATCGCGCGGTCGGTGGGGATCGGGACGTGGTCCGGGTGCGGGACGTGCATGTCGTCCGGGTTCTTGATGTGGTCCTTCATCGCGAGGGGCATGGTGGGGGGAGGGGGGAGAGCGAGCGTGGCCAAGAGATGATGTCTTAAGAGTAGAGCAAGAGAGTTGGAGCGGAAACCGAAAACACGTCGTAACCGAGCCGAATGCCGGCTGTACCTGCGGTCGGACGTTGCCGATACCCGGCGCCACTCCGACGCGCCCACACCCGACACACCGCCGATAACAGAGCAGAGACGAAGTGAAGTTCCATAGATGGCTCAATACAAGTGCGAAGCAGGTAGGCGTGATGAGACGCTGCAGAGTCCGGTACAACCAGGCGGACAGACGGAGACAGGGTGTTCTTGACGGACAGGCTTAGGGGTCGTGGTTACGTCGTTGAGGTCGTTGGGTACGTGTCGTGGTGGCCGCGCGGCCCGAATGGTTAATGACCCGGGGCGGGGTAGCTGGGCTGATACCTGTGGGCGGCCTGGGGTTGGTGCTTGTACGCGCTCACAAACTGCTGGTAGCGGTACTCGTGTGAGTACGCCTGCGCCGCAGTTGTCGTGTAGGCCGGGTGGCACGCGGGGTGGTAGGTATCTTCGAACGAGGGGCCGAGGGAGAGCTTCTCGAGTGCGGCGGGGGCAAACGGCTCGCTGAACGACATGGTCTCGGCCGGCGGGGTGAGGAGGACGCTGCTGCTCGCCGAGGCGAGGGAGGCGACCGAGCCGCGGCGCTCGTATGAGCGGTCGGTGGGGGCGTCGTACACAAGCTGCAGGGGCGGGGAGGAGAACTTGGTGCGGCGCTCGCTGATGCTGCCCTCAAAGTACGAGGCCGCGAGGCCGCGGTACCCGCTCTGCTGGGGGACGGGGAGGCCCCCGGCCTCGAAGAGGCCAGCCTCGTACGTGAGGGTGCGGGGGTTGGAGTGGAAGCCCGCGGGGGGAGGGACGACGGGGGCGCGGCGCGTGCGGCGGTCAATCCACGACGGCGAGGGCAGGTCCCGCTCCAGCAGGCGCCAGTGCACAGGCGACGTGGGGGTGGGCGGAAGGGTGGGGCTGCGGCCCTTCTCCTGCCGTCAGCGGGGCCCGATTGGGTAGAAGTAACTCACCTCCCAAGCCTTGGAGCACAGGCCCATCAGGGTCTTGGCGGCGGTGTGCTGGTCCTCCTCGACGGCGGG